>PVKN010002736.1:0-40815 GCA_004027915.1 Capromys pilorides
TATTGGAGAACTTAGATCAAGCAGGTATTCATTTCCTAGAACAGCCACCAAGCACCTTTACACGAAGACTTTTCATCCATTGCTCTCCTGTACCACCTGGCCAGGCAGCAGGTTCAGCAACAGTTAAGAGAGCTGCACAGAGGGCAGCTACATGGGAGCCAGAATAAGCATGTGTTTCCATCATGTGGAAACCAGAGACCAAGAATGCTTTCATCCCATTTTGATAATCTTACCCAGTGAGAACTCTCCATTCACCACTACCTGAACCTCAAGGACACAATCACACAAGACCATCTTGAAAGAGAAAAACTTCTCAGCCCAGAAAGTCATACTCCTCACTACCAATTATGATCCTCCGTGGATCATCTGAGTAGGCACTAAAAAGATTTCTTTCCTGCTAATCTTCAGTACTATTAAAAAGAAAAAAGACTTATTAAGGAAAAACAAATAATTTTCTCTTTACTTGTAGCAAAATCAAATAACTGAACAATAGGAATCGAAGACTAGGGATAACAAACATGCCCCAACTTCTAACTAAAAACAAAATCTAGAAAGTTTCTGACACTTTTCACTTCAATATAAAGAACCTTGTTTGTATTTGTGGTCTAAGATAGCTGAGGTCTTCTGGGAAACATTAGTGCAGGTAAGCTGAAGGATTATTCACTGCCTTGTTGAAACACTAGCGCAGGTGCTCTTCTTAGGGTAAATGTCTGAGTCAAAGTTTTCAAATTTGTTCTTTCCATTTATGGACAATGGCTGATTTTTCTCCAAACAGGAAGAAAGAGCTTGGGCTTCAGCCAAAAGTTGGACTTGACAAGCTACAGAAAGTCTTTCCCACCCAATTTACACTAGATTGCAGTTTCTCTCTTCTCTTTTTAATGTAAGCCAACAAAGAGATTCCATATGCATGTAAATATGAGCTTTCCATTCACTGATATTTGAACTGAGGGACCTCACAGCCAGGAAATGTAAACATATCGTTCATATATTCTAGCACTCTAGATAACACTCAAGGCAGAGGAGAAAAAGAGGGGCAGTGGGGGCAGGGCAGATGAGGGAGGGTCATGGCTCTGGAGAAGGTGTCAGAAGATACAGAAAATGGGAACTGGACTCAATTCAGATTTGATATTGCTTGTCAAATCCTAGGCTAGGGCAGTCAAGGATTAAGTGGCAATGCTGCAATCAGTAATTGGGATGTCTCTATCCAGTGTCAGAATTGGTGGCTACTTCTGGTCTAGTCAGAGAACAGAAGAGTCAGTGACCTTTCCCCACTCCACGTCCCCAATCTAAGAAACCTTGTAAGGGCTTTCTCACAAAGAGAAACAGGAAGACTCCTCAAGTACAATGGAGTGGTATCCAAGGGGTTTACAGCCTTAGAACCGGAGAGCCCCAGTCAAAGAGGTCTAGGTGCTGAGTGATCATTATTAAAGGAAGCAGTAGCGGGCGGAGAACTGACACCCAGGGCAACCCCCTGGGGTTTCTCTTAAGTTTATGAGGTGAAAGCAGAAAGCTCAAGGACCCACAGCTCACCCTGCCCCACCAAGTTCCTGCCTGAACTGCTCCCACCCCAACTCGTTCGGATTACCTGGAGTGTGGTGAACATCCTGATGCCTATTCCCTGAGTTCTGGCAGGGCCAGCCAAAGGTCTCGGGTGCAAGAGCCTTCTGCACGGCAGTGGTCCTCTGACTCTTTGCTCACCACCACTCAGGCATCCTTTCCTGAGGCACTCCACACCTTGCATGCTACCTACCCACTTTCTCTCCAAACCTCATTTAGAATAAGCAGGAAGGTTGTTGAATCCACATTTTCTCTATGTAGACCCAGGTATGTTGAGTGAATGCATGCCAGAGGTCCATGTGTTTCTTGGTCAGTCTTAACTTCCAGGATCCCTGAAATAGCCACTCATATTTGCATGCTTCTCTGTGGCTCACCGAGCCTTTGAAACAAATGATTTCATGTGAGACCCCATCACAGGGGAGGTATTCTGCTCGCTTCTCTCTCTCTCTCTCTCTCTCTCTCTCTCTCTCTCTCTCTCTCCCTCCCCCCCTCCCTCCCTCCCTCCCTCCCTCCCTCCCTTGGTTTACTACTGAGAAAAGTGATGCTCAGAGGCATTTGGTGACCTACCCAAGGACTAGACATATGTAACAGTGTCATCGGCTGAACTGGGGACCTGGCCCATTTCTCCCTCCTCCCTGCCTGAGCAAGTCCCATTTATTTCTCTGTGTGACCCTGGAGGTCAGTCCTAACACTGGTTCCTGTAGTTAGAATCTTGGCTTGGCCCACTCTGGTCCTGTCTCCCTTGATTGAGAATGTTCTCAAGAAATGTTATTTCCCAGCTCAGAGAGTGGTAGAGCAGTCCACAAGAAGCTTGCCAGCGGTCTGCTCACATGAGGAGTGATGAGAAGTGAGAGACTCAAACAATTCCCCACAAGGTTTTATTTTTAGTGTTTTTTTTTTACTGAAATGACAGCAAATAGGTCCACCTGAGAAACCAGCTGCATCTGCTTGCCTTTTACAGAAACTAGGGTCAGTAGAGCAGAAAGAGTTCCCATCTCGGATATACCACATCCCAAGGTAGGGGCCAAGACCAAGGGACTCTGGTGGAGCACTCATGGAGCAAGCACTTGCTGAGTAGAGCACAGTAGGCCCTGGTGCTCGGGGTCCTTACAGTTTGCTCTTGTGGGATATATACATTTTAATCAGTAATCACACAATCGCTCTAGAATATGCATTCTAACAGAGCTGCATCTGCTTCAGAACTGAAGCAGTTCTGGCTCATGTGGCTGGTTCCCACCTCCCCCTAATTCAGTAAAGCCTAAGTGAACAGCAAGCCAAGGTCCTTTGTCATCTGGAGACTGTATAAAATGTCAGGAGCAAGAGGCATGACTGCTCTCTTTCCAACGCAGAGAGACTGGGGTCAGAGGTTCAAACCACACTAGAAACAAGTCTTACCCCAAACACTGAAAGTGCCAGGCCCTTGATAAACCCTTAGGATGTTGCATGAGCTGGCCTCACCCTGTCTTGGCTGATGAGTCCACCAAAAAAACAGCCCAAGAGCTGAGATTCTAAGATGAAAAATCACCTGCCTTCAGAGGTTCTCTACTGAGCCTCCAGAGTTGCTGTCTGGGATTCAAATTTTCAGTGGCTTTGAGCCAGAGTGGAGCTACCTTTGATAAAGTCATAAGCTTCCCTCTCCTATTTCAACTGAAATCTATTTCAACTGAAAGGGGAAGCAGGGCCCAAGATCCTTGCACGGAACAGCAGTGTAGTATATTGTGGGACCTACCCAGACCTAATTTGGAAATTTTGCTGCCTCATTTATTACCTGTGGGGCCCTTAGCAAACCACTCAAGCTATACATGCCTCAGTTTCTCCACCTATAAAATGAGAATAATATCTATTTCAAGGGGTTCCTAGGATTTATGAGATTGATAGAGCTAAAGATTAAACACATGAATAAGTGCTCAACAAATGGCTACTTATCTATTAATCTCACCCAACAATCCATGGCCTACCTCTCAACAAAGAATTTTCCTTCATACAGTGACAGTAAATTGTCCCACCCTCACTGCATCCTCTTAGTGAAAGACTATGTATCATGCTCCTAGAAGTTATCTCTCAGTAACTGGGTCTAATGCCCCCCAAAAAAACCCACCTAAGAAACAAGGAGGCCAATGATGCTGCAGAGGAACTAGTCAGAGACTCCACTTATAGACAGAAATCCTAAATAGGAGACACCAAAATCCTGGCATTGGTCTTTTGTAAAAAAATATTAAGAGCTAAAGACTTCTTTCTTCGGAAACCACCAGAGAAGTAGGCTTGTAGCCAGTTAAAACTTTTCAAAAGCTTTCCTCCAAGAATAAATGCTTAGGATATTTTTGAATAGCAGCAATTAGGTGACAGAGTAAGATGGCTCACCTTGTCCAGACTTGGAGTACAACCCCTTAAAGACACTGTGTGTAGATACAAAGGCCACGGCCAAGATTTTATTTTAGATATTCTTTCCAGTGAGCTAGAAATTTAAAGCACATGTCATCATACCTCCAATAGAAACATGACCATATGTAGGGCATGGCTAGAACACTTAAACATAGGGCTTAGAGAGGAGAGTTTCATCACTTGTTAGAGCTAGGAAGATTTGGGCTGATATTGAATATTACTGCAGCTTTATTGGGAGCAGCAAGCATCAAATGTGGAGAGAAAGGGCCTGACTAGAGAACCAAAGACCAATAGTCAGGCAATGAACAAGAAAGCCCACCGGCCCCAGATGGCCTTCGGCATTCAACAAGGCAGCACCATAGGGGAGGATGAAGCAGAAGAGACTGAGAAATCTTTCTTTACTGGCACTTTGGAGGTCAGAACTGATTGGAGAGACATGAACTCTTCCTACATATCGTTAAGTGCTAACACTTGACCTGTAGCATCTGTGGAGCTAAGTACTGTAAAGGCCTAAATCTTGAATTACAAGTCTCATTGAGGACAGGAAAAATCTGTGGTTAGGCAGATGGAGGAGGTAGCTGGAAATACAGCTATTTATTCTTTGACCTAAGTAATACCTAATAATACCTAATTCTAGGTTTTTAAGAAAAAAAGATAGTCTTACAAAAGAAATCATCTTTTCCTGAGACTCTCAAGTAAGAATGACTCCCTTGCCAGACTCTTTGGACCCAGCAGAAATTGCAGATTTGAGGTCAAATCCTAATGCCCAAGTCCTAAGACTCACAGTGGCCTGGATTCTAGTCTCTGTGAGTGAAAGTAGTCCTGAACACGAACTCATGATGTGAGCATAACTGCCAGTCAAGGTGACATTTTTAGGGCAATTCTCAGATTTACTAACCAATAGCCCTCGTGATATAAGGGGATTCCCTTATAAAGAGCTCTGGACAAGAAGGATGGTTATTAGAATATCAGGTTTGGGGGCTCAGCGGCACAGTGCTTGCTTGACAAACACAAGGTCATAAGTTTGATTCCCAGTACCGAAAAAAAAAAAAAAAAAAACGGAGCACAGCAAGTTTGAAAGATGTAATGAGATTAATTTGTGGGCGATTTGCCTCTTCTTTATTCACAAGAACCCCACAAAGCTTAAAAATATGACATGTACGGTTTTAAATTTTCAGGAAGATCAATGCAGCATGATTTACAGTGACTCATTCTGTAAACCAAGGATTTGTGACCAGCTATCAGGGACCTTGCTGAAAAGAATGAAGGGCGGACGTGGTCAAGATATCAACTGCCATCTGAAGAATCCCAAATATAGTTATGGTGCCCACAGGAAACAACAAGGGGAAAGAGGCAAAAAAAAAAAAAACAATCTCGAAGTTACTCTGTGACCTGGCTTCTGAATATCTCCCTAAAGATGTTCCATTTTTATTTTTCTATTGGCATTCTGCAGTACATTTGATTTGAATAAAGAGGACTGTGATAAAATTTGTATCTATGAGCCTAGATATCCTGAGATTTTCTTCCCAATGACAAGACGCATCTGCATATTCAATATCTAAGCAGCTCACTTGATTATCACCCATACTTTCAGGGCCTATATTTAATGCCTCATGCTCCATTATATCTTCCCTGACTCCATCTATTTCTGCCTTCTGCCTAAGGTAATTTCATTGGTTGATTTCTCTACCTAGAAATAACTATTATTAGATGGATATATATGACTACAGTCATGGTGAGTAGATGATTGATTTTCCTTCTATAAATGGATGTGACTTTCGTCTAACATTAACATTTCCTTCTATTTTCAACTCTTTCACCTTTCTTCTTCCCTCTTTTCCCAGCTCAACATTTCTCAGTCTTAGAAGATTTCCACAATATTTGTTTCCTCTCTTCTCATTACATTGATGGCTCTTTTCAGTGGATTAAAGGTAATTCAGTTTTTATTAAGAGTATTCACATTCTTATTGGTCCCAACATCTGGCCTGAGAATGAATCTCAATTATAATTCTTTGGCTACCAACTCTTCCCAGAAAGTGCTGTTCATGAAACCATTACTAAGAAAAGGGGGCAGCACATTGTTGTTTCGGTTTTCGGTATCATTTGTGCTATTTTTGCATATTTCAAGTGTTATTCTCCTCATAACTAGTTTATAAACACACACCAAACATGTGAATTAAAAAGCAAACAGAAGTTTGCTGGTCACTGCAAGCTTGCTGCAATCTACCTTAAAGAATTTTAGGAAAATCATGGCCAACATAGTCAAAGAATGATCAGCTTACGCATCAGCATTATGCCACTCACAATCCCCATTACAAATTACATTAAAAATATGTGTCTTGCCATTTCACAAGAAACGTAAACCTCAAAGCCTTGCAAAATGTTATCTATAATTAGCCTGTATAATCCTTTTTCTCAGAGGTAGAGTGAAAGACAATGGGAAGCAATAATATTAACTACTGAGTATTTACTTAATGCAAAGCACAATAGTAAACACCTACTATAGCCTATGAAGGAAGAAGTCTACCCTTTGTGCAAGTGTAAGGAGATTGCAAGTGAAAGAGGCAAAAGGTCTTGCCAGCTTCATAAAACCAGCAAGGCACAAATCCAGGACTCAAATTCAGATCTGTGTGCCCCAGAAGGCTAAATGCTCAACTGCTAAAGGCAAAGAACAGAGATGTCCCTAACCCAAGGCGCTACTCCTTAAAGCTTATTCTGCATGCATCTGCAAGCACATACATACACACACACACACACACACACACACACACACACATACGTGGCAGGGAGGTACCCTTCTATTAGTGCTGCCCAGTAAACAGACAGGCTAGATTATTTGGAGCAAACTCTAGGTCCCTCTTCAAACCTTCCTTTGGCCACAATGTTTGCAAAGGGTCCAGTGGAGGAGGTAAACGGGTAAGCAAGAATCTTATTTTCTTCAATGAAATATAAGCTGACCACATCTAAGTGAATGCTAAGGTCAGAATAGCCTTCTGTGGGCTTCACTTGGCCCCTGACCATTATCTAGCATGCAAGGCCAGGCTTTCCCCAAGAACACCTCCTAAAACCTGTGAAGGAAACAGCTGTGCTACAAGAAAACAGGACAACTTAGCTGGTCAACATTTGAGGTGTGGGTCAGATGAATTCCACTATATGAGTAACTAACATAATCTTTAAGCTTCAGCTTCCTCATCTGTGAAAAAGACCTTACAACTGAACTTATGCTATTGATTTTTATGAGAATTAAATGAGATAATGCATTCAAAGCACGGCAAGGACTGGTGGTTGTCACACCCAACATCTGCCTTCCTCTTTTTAACAACCTGTGTTGTAGAGAGTGGCAATGTGCCCAGTTAAGCAATTATGTTGGCCTCCTTAGTAGAAGGGAGTGGCCCTTAGAGGTCAGAAGAAGTTGCATGTTGGAGAGAAGAGACATATTTTTCTTTGCTTCTCCCTTTCATCTTCCTTGCCTGAAAATAGACACAACAGAAGTGATAGCTAGAGTGAACAGTGACAACTATGAAGACAAGTCCTAGGACAGTGCTGGTAGGACATAGACTTCATACAATCCTGAACAGTCTACTATGAACTTCTTCATGTGACAGAATGCACATCACTGCCTTATTTCCATTTCTATTGTTTCAGGTCTCTGATAGCAACCAAACGGAACCTGAATTGATTCAATAGAAGCTTTGGTATAGTGCATGACACTAGATAAGTACTCAACTTATGCAGCTGCTATTTATCACTAAGAAAAGGACTGAACGTGCTGCACTTATAGTGAAGTCTAAAGGTAGAAGAGAAGCCATTGATTTAACCTCCATGTCAGCACTGCTAAATCTTAATTATGCATTAGATCACTCAGGGAAGCATTTGGAAATCCCAATGCCCAGAGAAACAACCAGAAGCTCTGGCTTGAGACCCAGGCAACAGAGTGGTTCTTACATCTCTTGAGAGCATTCCAGTGTGTTTCCAAGCAGATGCAAGAATCTCTTCTACTAAACTAAGAACACTTAGTTTAAAATGTATATTTAATAACCATGTAGAAAAAAAAACAATTAGAGCTAGAAGAAAACTTCAATCAAGTTCAGTCTCCTTCTTCTTGGTCAAGAAAGCACGTCTTTAATTTCCTGTAAGTCTCAAAGTGCCTAGGGGTTTTGCTGAAGGACCCAAATTTTATTATCTGTGGATTTGAAAGTAGACTCCCTGTCTTCTGCCTGGAAGAATAATTCTTGAACACAGTATCACCCAGCCAAGACCAGAGGATTTAAGAGACATATCCAGCCAAGACAGCCACACTCATGTCAAGCCATTGTTCTTTAAAACTGAGAAACAGAGTGCTGCTCAGTATTCATGAAATATTTATAAGTATTCATAAAGGTGAAATTGTGCTGATGGTCATAATCAGCCAACTTTGATTTGCTTGTCTTAGAATGAGTAGACATTCTTGGCTTAGAATCAGTGAACATTTCATTTAGTCAGAAAATAAACTACTTTAAGAAGAAGAGAAAAATACTTGGTATACTCATTTTGCAATGGGAAAATTAAAAGCAAACATTTACAGGACTTCTTAATGAATCAGATGTTCACACATAAAGCAAATAAATACAGACAACCTTGATCCTTTCTTTGTTCCTCACAAAAGAATAAGTGTACAGGGGTGAATAGGAGGAGAATCTTGAAGCTCTCTGACTCAGTGACATTTCAGGAGCAGAAGGAGACAAAATTGTCATTTTTCTTTAGTAAATATAAGATAAAGGAACTAAAATATTCAACATGAAATCATTTGCATTCCTATATCTTATAATCTGAGCAATTGTTCTGCAGATAATAACATACACTGGAATAACCATTGTTAATTTCTTATCATCTTGTTTTGAAGTTCTGCATTGTTTTTTATCATCATTTTTCTTTTCTTCTCCCTCTAAAAAATATCTTTTTTACCAATTGAATTTGTGTGCTTGGTAAGTGTGTGCTCCATAGTTCACCTGTAGAAGGTGCCTATGGATGTCTCTCTCCTCTGACATCTACTTCTCAACAGCAAGAACCATTGAATCAACAGATAAACTTGGTAAGAAGAAAAAGAGTTTATTAGACTCACTAAACAAGCAGTGGTTGTAACACAGAATGGAAATGTGAGCAGTTGTCCACCAATTTTAAATTACTTCCTGTTCTAAGTGGGTCTGAACTTACACAGGAAATTCCAAGGTTCCAAAAATTATGTGCACAGTATACATTTTCTTTCTCCTTGCCCCCCCAAAAATGCCAATTTAGTGGAATCCTATGGTAAATCCTGAGGGCAGAGTTGCTAATAAGAAATTTGAGGCCCTAATTTATCAGTTCACTCAACCTCTGCTCTGTTCAAGTTGGCTGAAAGCAAAGGCGCACCATGCCATCCACCTTGATGGTAACTATTTCTTGTTCTTAAGGGGCCTCCTTGGGCCCCGTACACAGTGAGGTCTATGGGACTCGAGATAACCAGCCAAATCCAAGAAAATCAGGCAAGCCTGCTGCTCCTTATCATGAAGGTCTTTCCCTAACACAAACAACAAAAGAATGAAGTTGCCTGACACATTCCCTTTCTGACAAGTGGTGTTAGATGTGTTGCACATACTTTCATTACTCTTCAGGAAGAAGTTGAATTGCATCAAGTTTTAGCATTGGAAAAATTCTTCAACAACTTGACTGCTAGCTTTATGTTCCACTGCTGATGACACTGTTCAAGCCCAGGGTACTGCATATACTGGTTATGCCTTCACACCAACCAGATCACCTACGGCCAGAATATGGCAAACTTTCTACAACCAGCTAGATAGCAATTATTTTAGGTTTTGTGTGCCATGTGGTATATATTCTCTGTCATGGCTACTCAACTCTGTCATGGCACTATCAGACACAGTCTTACATAATATGCAAATGGAGGGATGTGGCTATGTTTCAATAAAACTTTATTTACAAAAACAGGTCACATTTGCCGACCCCTATTTTAGATAACTGGAAAATCGTGTTAGATCCTGTCTCCCAAGAATATTTTGATTGGAAATTTTACATTATCTTAATCAAAGTAGAGAAAATACACAGGAGAGAATTTGAAATAATCATGATTGCTCAAAGTGGACATAGGGGAGTGATCAGGAGAGAAGGTAGTTAACTGACCACGACTACTAATCAGAGAACTTGATACCATTTTACCTACATTCTTCACTTCCCTTTACACAAAAGCTTATAAGGCTGGCATGAAAATTCCCACTTTCCAGGTTTTTAAAACCATGAGGAGGTTCATTAACTCAGTAGTAAAGCATGCTATACAACTGAGCCCTGTCTCACTCCAATGCTCATGCTGTTTATACTACACTAGTAAGTCCTTGGAGTGGGTGTTCTCATCTGTACAGGGAAGAAAGGACCAGTGCAGAACCAGGGAAGAGAACCTGCAGGTGGAGAAACTTCTTCACCCACTCAAGAAGATCTCAAATCCATGGTTAGGCCTTGAAGTTTTCTACTTCTCTATGAGAGCAGTTCTGAGCTTTGTCAAACTTTCTTAACCTTAGCTAAAGCCCACATGCACATTTAGTTCAAAATGAGGATCATGGGCCAGGCAAAATTTTAATGTAAATGTTTTCTTAACCCTTTCCAGAACCCCAGGTACAGTCATTTCAGCTCGTCCTTGAGGGTGTTTTCTGAAAAAAGAAAGTACCTTCTCAGCACTCTTGGCATCTGATTTCAAACCCTTCCCTTCCAGTAGGTGACTCTAAGTGGGCAGAGGATGCCACTCTGTTTTTACTGATTTTCCCACAGAGTTTAGTCACCCACATGCTGAGTACCACATAGTTGGGCCTACAGTGAGAGCATAGGTACATGTAGCCTCTCTTAATTTTCATTAAGTTTCCAAAAAGGACAATTAAAGAGAGTTTGAGTTCATCTAAACATGAAAACATTCACCCCAGTTATCCCATTGATGAGCTTACACATAATCTCTTTTATGATAGTTTTGACCCAATTTAAATAGAAAGCAGACTCGCTTGCATCTTTCAAAAAAAAAAAAGCCCATAAACTTCTCATCTTTTAAGAAGCATCAGAGAGGAAAGATATAATGGTAGCATAACAAAGAAGAAAGAATACAGTATGCAAGTGTATACATCACAGATGCTGATCCTGAACTAGAGCAGGTAGTGTCATTTTGGTGGCACCATAGCTTTCTACAGTCAGCTCTTCAGAAAAGGTAGTTTTTTGCTCAAATTTATTTTATTTTATTTTATATAGCTAAATTAGACTTTATTAAAATTAATGCTTTCAGGGTTTCTGAGGACAACAATCAAAAGAAAATTGGAAGAAACTAAGAATGTGAGAAAGTATTTGCTGAATCTCTGATAAAGTCTTGACGTAGGCATATTTAAAAAAAACTATTGTAATTTAAAAATAAAAGGACGAAGCAGAAATGGGAAAATGGCTTAAACAGATTACTCTTAAGAGAAGATGTACAAATGGTCAATAGAAACATGAAAAGGTATTTAATGTCATTAGCCCCTAGGGAACTGCAAACAAAAACCATGAGAAGTCACTCTATAATTGTAAGAATAGCTTTGATTTAAAAAATAAAAACAGAAAAGAACAAATGTTGGCAAGAATTTTTGCTCCAATTTTAAATTTGAAAAAAATTTAAATACTGGAAAAGGGGTTCACACAAAACTCAAAGGCTTTGGCTCTAAGAGAGATGGTATATGGATGCCTAGAAGGCCCTAAACATCTTCAGGACACGAAGGCCTCCCTGCCGGCAGGCACATAGCACTCGGGGTGGTTTTGTCTGCCATTGCTTTGGGAAGCACAGGGCCTTCCACCATCCTTCCTCTGATAGCAGACCAACCTGAAGTATTTCTTATTGTCTTGGAAGGAATTGATAAACCTCAAAATTAAAGTACATTTCTTTTATTGAAAATTATGTATCTTGCTCCTATCGATGATGGGACTTCACAATCTGACAAACTTCGAAGTCATTTCTCTGTCTCACATATGAACAAGCTTGGTTCCAGAAACTTACACAAGTGACAAGGAAGCAATGGCATTGTGACTACAAGTCACATTTTAATTAAAGAAGTTATATTGTCAAAACTTCAAACAATCCAACAGAATAATCTTGGGAAATAAACATTCCCTAACTTTCCTGTTTCTCTATATCCAGACTTTCTGAAGTTTGCTTGAGGTAGGGTATATCTGAATTATTTAAAATGCATTTTAAAGAGTTAAGCACCTTTAATAGGAAGGTAAAACTGTTTTTAGTAATATTTATTGCTTGAGGAAGTATAGAATCAAGCCTCAATTAGGTTCCAACTCTTCCGAGACTATTGCATTAACGTCCTTTACTCCGTGCAAGGAATGTTGCAGATAACCTCTGTGTGACTTCAGTTATAAATAGCACAAGTTTCCTTGAAGTCTGCATAATGGAAAATAAAGTTCACAGTTGTTCCATCCAACTCCAGGGATACAACTCAAGGTCAAAGATAAATCTGTTGTCCCTTTGCAGTGGAGGATACCAGCCTTGCCACAGAATGGGAAAAGGAACAACAGGCAAGAGAGTGAAGCAGCTAGAAGCAGCCTTCACAGAACCCTGGCTCCATCTCATCTCAAAGCACCCTCAGAAGCAAGTTACCTTTACCAGAAACCTGAGGAGCTCCACTAGAAATAGTCCTGTGGCACAGGACATCAGATTAAAGAATAGCTAGTCATAAAACTAAAGCCTCTTCAATACAGAGCTGCACTGCCTTTCCCTCTCAGCCCCATGCTGGTACCACATCTAGCTTTTGTTTGATGAATCATAAACTACCCTTTCTTCACTACAGTGATTCATACACAGGAGTGGAGATCCGATGAGCTGTCCCTCCTTGGAACATCAATTCGTTTCTCTTCAGCCCGGAAAATCAGCATCACTTCTGACAGCTTTGTTTCTCCACCAGGCTGTGTCTCACCCACTCCACTCCTCCTCACTCCCCAGGATTGGAGCCCAGGCCCTGCAGCCTCACCGCCACCACCAGCTCCGCAGTTCCCAACCAGCCAGTGACCTCCCAACCCTTGTCTGTGCTTACTTAGCTCTGACAGTGACAGTCAAGCACTTACGTTTTTGCCAGAGCATGGCCTGTGACAGGATGTTGCCTTTTCTCTTTGAAGCAGACAGTTTGGCTTCTTTAATGTGAGACCTGGGTGTGCTTTCCTCCAGTGGAACCACTGCTTGCTCTGAGGCCGTTTCCTCAGCTTTTTAAAGGCCTGAGTTGGGTGCTGCGTAGGGGTGCGTCATCACATCCTCCTACCTCAGGCACGGGTATACTTTTTCTACAGCAGTGTGGCCTGTCACCCCTCTGTGTGTTTCTTCTGAGGGCCACCCGCTGCAGAGTGCTTCACACACAGAGCCAGCCAGCTGAGACTGACAACCACACAGCACAGAAAGTCATGGCCATTTGCACACAACCATAGAAAGTGATGTGTTATGTGTGTGCGTGTGTGTATGTGCGCCTACATGTGTGTATGTGGATGGGTGCAAACAGCATGAGTACTTAGTTAAGCCTCGGACCTCCTCACACAATGAGGGGCCAAAAAGGCCCTCTGGAAAATGCTAGATTTTTTCTGGCACTCCTTTGGGCTTCTATACCAGTGGGACGCCGGCAGGACTTAGCCCGCCTTGAGCGCCTGCTCAACGGAAGCGCGATTCCCAGGGGTCACTGATTCTCAACATGGGAGGAAACACCTGTCCTCCTTTCAAGCCTCACTAAACAACCTCCTCATTCTTTTAATATTGCTTTTCTGTTTATTCCACTTTAAAAGTTAGTGGCCCTGCTCTTTGCCCCAGTCTCCACCAAAAATGACAAGGCTTCATTTTACTTCAGAACCCATGTTGGACCCTGGTCTTGATGGTTGGTAAGTTCATAGAAAAGACGCCAACTCACACAGAGGAGAAAGAAGAAGATGCCCAGCCTCCTCACGTGAAGCTGCCTTTTCAAAAGGGACTTATTAGTACATTAGGAATAGAGCCTCTCTCACAGTACTTCCTTCTGATTAGCACGAAGTTCTCAAACAGTAATGGGTTCACCACCCACGGTGTGCGGAGGCGAGGCTAAGGTCGCCTTCTCCCTGTGTGCGAAACACATATACTCAGGTTCCAGTGGTCCAATCCGTTTGAGGTCAAGACATGCCTTGGGCAGGTCTGGGCCCTGCCACTTTGTCCTCTACACGGCCTTGGTGAGATCGTGTACACCCTGCATCTCATCTTGTGTTCTCTCTTCTTCCTTTTCACAAGCCACTAGCTAGAAGTCAAAAGAGATCCTCACATTGAGCCTCTGACATCCTCTCTAGCACATCTACTGCTTTCCTACACCACCGGACAGGATTTTCTAGGCACTACTGAACAGCCTGGAAATTTCCTACTTCTACCTTGTCTTCTCAAGCTGGGTTATCTCCCCACTTTTCTGTCTAAAGATCAACTCCATTTTTCAAGAGCTGGCTCAAATCTTACTTTTTTTGATGAAAAATGTTCTGACTCATCAAACTTCCTATACCAGAAAATATCTATTTGTCTTTCCTCTACCTTTTCAGAATAAAGTTAACGATGGCAGACTGTTGCCTGACTCCATAGGTTCCCAAAAGAGGTTTCCTCTTTATCTCTGCAGTGCTTCGAAAATGACCTGGAACATACTGAGCCCAGAGAAAGTTTGCTTAATGAAATTATGAGTTAAAATCTCTCATAGGTTGTTGGTTTGAGGTTAGGTCTTGAGAAGAACTATTGCTCTCATGAGCATCTCACTCAAGAGGCATAGAAAGCTCTGTCTTAACTAACTTAAAATCCCTCACCCAACAGCCAAGACAATGGAGTAGCTGTGCCATGGAGGCTGCACCCCATGGCAGGGTCTGGGGGCAGCCGTATCATAAGACCTTGTGCCTGACTGAGAAGATCCCATTGGAAACAGTGGCACATTCATCCAGCCTAGCTCAACCCCAGGAGACATAGAACCCCATCTAGCCTCTGCTATTAGCTCATTTGATCCCCTTAAATAAGTCATACAACTCTTCTCATCTTGGTTTCCACGTTTATAAAACAAAGAAGTGGTCTTCTGGCTGCCTCATATTATTAGGACGTGAACCCCATTGTTTCTCTCTCACATCACTTAGATTTTTATTACCCTATTCTCATCAAGACTAGAAAATTAATTCTTCTTACTCACCTCTGTTTCTCTTCACAGGCTTATAACAGTGATTCTATGATGTAATACTATTAACTACTTACAATGTACCATGCTTCATATTCAGCCTTAAATACATTCTCTATTCTAGTTTAAATGATTATTCCAAGAAACAAGTTCTTAGGAAATTTAATAGTGTGAGTGTGTGTGTGTGTGTGTGTGTGTGTGTGTGTGTATGTGTGTTTTAGGACAGGTTCTACAGGGTGTTCAGGGTCTCACTACTAGATCAGACTCATAGTGATCCTCCTGTTTACAGCCTCCTGAGAGCTGGGTTACAGGCTCGAGCCACTACACCCAGTCTCAATTGCCATCTCATCACACCCCGGGGGTGGGACTGGCAGGGCAGGCCCAGAGACTGAACCCTCAGCTCCTTCAAGGAAATTTAATTTGCCCTACTTCACAGAGATCTTAGGTAATGGTGTAGGGATCAGGTTCAAGTTCATATGATGAGACCTAGATTTCTATTTATTAATGTAATTATAATATACAGGGATATTCATTAAGTTAGAATGAGTGAAAGCCAGCATGTTTATTCTAATACAGGGTCATCATGATTAAAACCTGGAGCAGATCAGAAGTTTATATGCTTTAGATCCCTTCCTCTGAAAAATGGACAAAAGAAGAGACCCAGAGGAGCACTGATGGATCAGATTTTGTCCATTAGCAGAAGCAGTCAAATGATAGAGGTAAGGAAACACTAACATGTGGGCACCTCATAGTGAAATTTTAAAACAACCAACACAGTGAGGAAATTCTAAAATCTTACTGATAAAAAAAGATTTTTAACAACTGAAGATCAAGAACCACAATGACAGCTTACTTCTACCCAGCAAAATTGGATGCAAATAACAATCAAGAAATATTGTCAAGGTACAGAAGGAAGGAAAAAAAAAGCCATTCAGCCTATCATTTTAAACCCAGAGAAACTGTCATTCAAATACTGTACCATAACAAAAATATCCTCAGATCTTAAGGGAGTCACATCAAAATTGCTCTTAGAGGAAGTAATCAAATGAAAAGGGTTACCTGCAGGATGTGGCAAAAAAAAAAAAAATCCAAACTAAAGATAATCAAATACCTAAGTTAAATTAATCATAAGAATTATAACAAAAAAAAATAGAAACAAAAAGACAGAATTCATTCATAACAACCCACAACAAATTATCTAAGCATATCAACACACTTGTATAAATTCAAGGGACATCATTTATAGTATATTTAATTTTGTAACGTGTTAATACCAGATGAAATCAAAGGAAATTTAATTGTGCAAACATTTTTGTCACATAAAGAGGAAAATACAGGTCAAAACCCCTCATCTGAAATGTTTGGGGCCAGAAATATTTTCAATTTCAGAGTTTTTGGGATATTTGCATATATATGAGATATCTTAGGGGTGAGACCCAAGTCCAGAGAGTAAAGTTGTTTATGTTTCATCAACACTTCATACACATGGGCAGAAAGTGATTTGGTACATTATCAACGGAGCGTTTTGACTGCAATCTGTCACATGAGGTAGTGTATGTCACAATTTCCTACTGGTGGTGTCACGACAACACTCTTAAAAACTTCTATCATTTTGGCACATTTTGGATCTTGGCTTTTTAGATTAGGATGCTCATCCTGTACAGTGATAAATAAATTTAACAAATCAATGGCAAAAAATAATCAGAAGTATAAACTTGAAGGGCCACACTTTTGTTCAACTATCTAAACAGAAATAGAATGCTTTATTTTTTAACCAGCTAAATAAAACTAGACCTTCCTATGGAAAATAGGAAAGGGGCACGTGAAAAATGAACTGAAAATTGAAATAGGTGACAAGTTTGAATAATACAGTGACCACAATGAATATAAAGAGTAAGCTTACTAGTAAAAAGACACAGATTTCTGAACTGAATTCAAATACTCTCAAAGACCCAACAATATGATGCCATCGTTGAAAAGAATCTAGGATGTTTGAAAAGAAAAGGCAGATGTAACTTTGGTTCTAAAACTAGGTAAGGTCAGTATAAGAAAGTTATAGATCATTTAATATGGAAATATAAACTCAAAACTCTTGGATATCAGTTTGCAGAATTCAATAGCATACTAAAAATAATAATAAATAATTATATTATACCACTATAATGCATAAGATTCAACCCAGGAACACTAGGATAGTCTAGTCTTAGAAAATCCATCAATATAATCTAGTATGTTGTTGAACTGTGAGTAAAAGAATTATTGAATTACCTCAATCAATGCCTAGACATTTGATAAAGCCAAAATCTATAATTTCAGATAAAGTACTCTTTTAAAAATAGGACTAGTGTGCTCACTTTGGCAGCACATATGCTAAAAATAGGACTAGAAGGAAACTTCATTAGCTTGATAAATTATGTACCAAAAACCTATAGTGATATTATATAGAATGGAGAAATTATAAACAGATTTCCTTGAAGAGCATTATGTGACTAATTTCTGAACTTTTTATCTACAATGTTCAGAAACACATGTATTAAACAAATATCGAATAAATATGCAAGTTAGGTCATGTAATTATGCCAAATACTATTTTAGGGCTTAGAGAGACAGCAAATAAACAAAACAAAAATTGTTTGCATCACAAAGTCTGATAATAAGGACTGGCCAGATAGCTCAGCAGACTTAAGCGCCTGCTTAGGCAGGCTCAGTGAATAGAGTTCCATCTCCAGTGTGCAGGGCTGGCCCTGCTCCACAGGACACATTGAAACTTGGACTGAGACTGGGCATAGTGGCACAGGCATGTAGTACCAGTGCGTGGTAGGCTGAAAGCAGGAGTGAGACCCTGGAGACCCTGTACTAAAATACATAAAAATGAAAAATAAAACAAAGTCTTATCATTGGAGTTGGGTAGACAGGAAATCCATATAACCTTTGGATAAATGATTCACCATCCATGCAGAGGAAAGACTGGCACAGAAGTGGCAAGCCTATGGCACGTTTGCCAAAGTGGGCATGCAGAAGCCTCTCTATTGGCTGGTGAGACAGCTGCCCCAGCAGCTGAGTGCCACATAACAATTGTTTGTTTCTCAACTAAAAACCCAGTATTCAGGTTCAATTGAAGTACTGGTACTGTAGGAAAAATGAGTAGATTTGGGGTTGCACTTTGGGCACCTGGTCTCTAAAATTTCCTCATCACTGGACTACAGCACAGAAAACTGGGTGGACTACAGGTTTAACAATCAGGTCAGAAATTAGGGTAAGTGTTAAAGTGAGATCTGTAAAGAAGGAATTCTTGGGCTTGAAGTTGGGAGCAGGTGGGAGGACCAGCAGGATTTTGGGGTGGTCAAGAATCCAAGGCGCCATACATCTGAACATTTTCTGTGGGAGTCCATGGAGTTTGTAAGAATCACTATTTGTTCTAGAGAAGTACTGTGATTTCAAATTTTAAATATATGGAAGAGAAATTGCTTAATTCCAGCTAGAACAGTAATGGCTTCCAAAGTAAAATGGGTAACTCACAGGTAAAACATACCAAATTATTCCGTTGCTGCCTAAGGGAAATGCGACATTCCTTTACAGACTATGCTGATCCATTTCTCATTTCTCTATCAAGTCTATATCATATTGCCCCTTTGCCATAATTTCCCTCTAGGGGCAGCAACAGTATAATAAGGAAATTATTTAGACTCAGAGAGTCCAGTTTGGAATCTAGCAGCACTGCAAGCCCTGGAGCCTTGCAGTGGAAGTTGTTCAGACCCTCCTACCTATACTGTCTCCCTCCTCCAAATTAACAGTAACAGTAACAATTATTGCAATGATTAAATAGCCTAGTGTTTTCTGTACACACTGATTTCATTATTTGATTCAGATCAAGAGACCATAATATCTGAATCCCCTTTGATGTTTTTGTTCTCAAAATCCACATATACTAGAGAGCCCTTCAGATCTTGCCAAGAAGAGCAGTCTCCACCATCCTTACTGAAGGAGAGGCTGGGTTCAAACCTT
The DNA here is from genome assembly GCA_004027915.1 of Capromys pilorides. Taxonomy (NCBI): domain Eukaryota; kingdom Metazoa; phylum Chordata; class Mammalia; order Rodentia; family Capromyidae; genus Capromys; species Capromys pilorides. The sequence goes on from PVKN010002736.1 coordinate 19,134, forward strand.
ATCTCATCTTCTCAAGTTCCCAACCTGCTGGGAGGCAGGAAGTGATCAGATGTGCATAGCAGGGACTGGGCCTCAGTGCCTAAAGCAAACACTCCTGAGATAAACATCCTAATCGATTAAGGTCAGCTGTTAGTCTCTAGGCAACCTTGTGTCAAGAGTTATGAACTTTGCAAAAGTATAAGTAAAGGATCCTTTTGTTATGCATCTGAGTTAGTCTTGCCCATCAGACAGGCCAGCAACCACCTAGTCCATCTCTTGTCTTCTAGTCTGTCTTTCTCACTCCTGCCGTTGTTTCTCCAACACACTGAGACCAGTGCATCCTTATACCAACCATCATCTGCAAATATAGCTGACAGCTGCATAATAGCTCCTTAGATAAAATGGTCCAAGGATTGGGAGTTGTAGTTTTAATTGCACCTTAAAAAGACGCAATCAAGTGGAATTTGGACCAAGTTAAATAGTGTGGCTGGATGCCAGTGCTCAGAAGCCAAGACTTCATGGTGTGCAACAGCCTGTTCTATGGCCAGTTGGAAAGTGCCCAGCCCTCATCACGGCCACTCTTGAATGCCCTTTGGCATGAGAGAGATGGCCTCTCATCGCACTGACAAACTCCCACCAACATAGATACCTAGCAGGTGTCTGTGCTCCATTTTGTAGGTGAGGAAACCAAGAATTAGTAGTCCAGGACTGCCATAAATTACCTTGAAAGATACTCAAAAAAGCCTGGTGGTTTTTATGTTTCATGCTACTATTACCACCAAACTTTGGAAAGTAGCTTTTGTAAAAGATAAGTTCTCCTAGTCTACCCACCACATGGTCCTTCCAAGGCAGAATGGCTTCTTTTTGTATTATCATTCTTTGTCATCACATGCCACTGAATAATGGGCTTTATTTATTGGCTGTTTTTGTTGTATCACCAACAGTACATTCCCCTCACTCCCTGCACAATTTTTGGAAACCTCATGAAATATCTTCCATGATATTTCTACAAATACTCATTAAGCACAAACCCCATGCTGAGAATTGCACTGTATATGAGGACTAATAAAGTAAGGAAGCCCCCAGTGTTTAAGCAAGTTATTACTAGTGTGAACAGACTAAAGTCCTGCGACAATATCTAAAAATGGTTTCCACTCAAATTATAAGAGATACTTGTTATGGAGAGAGATTGATCCTCCAGAGAACCTGATTCAGCAGATCTAAAGTGGTCCATAAGGCTGATGATTGGCTGGGGGAGGAGGGGTTAAACAAGCATTTCAGGTAACAGTGCTCTAATATTTAGGAAGCACTAACCTAGGCACCAAAAACTAGCCCTCCTTTCTTCCCCACAGCCCCTCTTCTATGTATCCTCTTTCAAGTTTTCTTCATTGGAATGCCCTAGAATGCTCAGATTAAAAGAAAAACAAAAGCCTCCAGGTTAAGTGTACCATGGAACATTCCTTTGTCTAACTAAGCACATAATCATCATTTCTCCAGGAGAGAGCCTGACACCATCAATGCTCTGCTCTGAAAAAAAAAAAAAAAAAAAAAACTCTACCCCATGGACTACTAATCTGGTGACCCATTCTGCCTCTCAGGCCTCTCATCCTCACTGCTTTTCTGGATAGCATTCAAAAACAGTAATCACAGAGAGACTGGGCGTGGTAATCCCAGTGCTGGGGAGGCCAAAAACAGAAGGATCACTATGAGCCCGAGCTGCATAGTGAGACCCTGTATCAAATACATAAAATGGGGCCAGCCAGATAGCTCAGCTGACTAAAGCACCTGCTTAGGCAGAGCGCAGTGGACAGGGTTCAATCCTCAGCGAGCCTTGCCGGCCGGCCCCTAGGATATGATGAGGCAGTAATTGAGACTGGGTGTAGTGATGCATACTCACCTGTAATCCCAGCACTTGGGAGATTGAAAACAGGAAAATCATTAAGAGTCTGATCTATGATCTGTGTAGTGAGAAGCTGTAAACCCTGCATAATATACATAAAAAAAAAAATCAATAGTGACAAAACTTACCCAAGATGCTTTGGGCCTGATTAGCTACAAACCAATGCCCCACTCCCCATTCAGCTATAGCCCCAAAGGGTGAAGTAAAGTGAGCTTCTCCAATGATGGCCAATCCCTGTCAACCATCTTTTCTTCTCAAGATGCAACAAAGGAGCCTCCTCTTCCTCATCCTGAAACACTAGCACCCCAGTGACTCAAGTTTTCACCAGCTGTATTTCATGATTTCTGCCCAGGGACTATGGAAATAGGAATAGCAATAAAGTCAAAGTCCATTTCCTTGTGAATCAAAGGGAGTTTATTACAAAAAGGCAAAGGCTCCAACATGTGAGCACAAGTCTATTTGCATGCGGGCCGTGCTCCTGGGCAGCTTTCAGTCATGGGTGGAGCTACCCGGCCAACAGCTGCGCTGTTGTTTTTCAAACTGCCCCTTCTTTAACTTGGTGGGTGAATAACTTGAGTGAATTAATTAATTAATTAATTAGCTGAGAAGACAGATAGGCTAGAGAGATAAAAGATTAGTGGGGAAAGAAGAAAACAGAAAGAAAAATGGGTAGAAAAGAGAGAAAGACAACTCAAAATTATAGACATCTTGAAAGTCCCAAAGGGAAAAAAAAGTCTAATTTAAGCAGTTAATTTAATTAAGGAGGATCTCTAAGGTATTTGTTGATCATGCTGATAGCAGGCTGAGACTAGTAAATAAGTAAGCTAATCCTAGTCTGTGTAAACACAGAAACAAAGACTGATGCTGATATCTAATCAATACTTGGGTGTCCATGGTCCCCTGATCCAGGCGACTATGGCCACCAAAGTGTACTATGCCCAACACATGGTAAAAACTCTAAATGGCAGTCATGATTTTTATTACTATTGCTTTTATTATTAATGAATATGGTTTTGAGCCTAGTGTATGTGAGGAAAATAAAAAATGTAAGTGTAACAAGCACACAATAAAGGTAAATTGACTAGAAGGAGTAATATTTTCTTAAAAATTAAATAAATAAAACACCCTTAATATGATTCACAAATATGCTCAGTCATATGATAGGGTAGAGCAGTAAAGGGTAGAGGATAGAATAATTCCAGAAATTCCTCTTGTGTTTTCTACCCCAAAGCCAATAGAGATAAGGATCCTGGAGCACTTCCAAAATTTTAGATTCTTGACACATACTAGTTAACTTAATCTTAATCAAAATGCACTCAAACATTAGCCTCATTTTACATGAAGAAACTGTATGAGGTTAAACTTAGGTAAAAGGGAAAGCCAGACATCTAACCTAGGTAATCTGAGTCCATGCCACCCAATCAATGCATCATACTATCTCTGCATAGGAGAGTTAGGTCCCAAATAGTCACTTGTCCTTCCATCCATTCATTCATCATTCATTCTTCACTCACACTACAATTATTTTCTAAATGTCATCCTATTGCTGTTCAGACTGTACTGGGCAATGAGGACATAGCTTTAGACAAAAAGTAAGTCCCCAGTTTCATAGACTTTGCATCCTAGTGGAAATGGGTAAAGGGCAGAAGATGCACTAGCCTTCCACTGGAACAAAGAAAGCAGTACATCAGAAAGTACTTCTCAAAATTAACATCTTTAGACACACTCATAAAAGCATTCCTAAAATCCTAAAATACTCTACAGTCAGCAAATATAACAAATATCAACCGAATGCCACTCACTGCCTTTATAACAGCAGAGTAGAAATTGAACTCAAGGAGGCCCAAGTTGAATCAGTTAGATAACCAGAAGGGAAGGCCCAGCTTAAGTTTGTATTGCCAATTCTATTAAACTATGGCAAGCCCTGAATTGCATGAATTTGGTTGTATGCTTCTCCTGGTATAAGGAGTACGAGAACATCTTGGGGTTCCATTTTACCCAGAAATTTTGATATGACAACATAATAGTGTATCTGCTCAATAAAGTCTTGATTCATTAATCACTAAAGGATTACTCTTTTCCAAGGAATGAGACAGCTGCTTACACAGCTATGACATCAGTGGCTGCACCTGAAATTGAGAAGTGCCTTCCCCAGGCAATGAAAGTCACAGAATGGCCAAACCCCAGGAAATCTATTCAGGATACTGACTGAGAAGCCATGGCGCATTGGTGAGAACAGTGATGGGTATCGCTGTCCTGACAGGCTTGTTGTCACAAGCCGTGCTGTTGAGAATCTTGAGTGTTGAATCAACGTACTTATTTTTCATTATTCCTGTTTTTCATAAGTTTTGAAATATAAGTAGGAAATTTATCCAGGTTTGTCTGGTGGGAATGTCACATGTGTCCCAGAGTAAAAATGGCTTTACCAAATGTTGCAGAAGATTCTACCTTTCCTTTCATGCACTGGAATCTTGTGCAGCAGAAGGTTGCACTTCGGCTGGCTGGGACTCTCTTTTCCATCTTCCTCCCAGCCTGTGTGTCCGGTGTAGAATTATGTCTGAGGTCTAAGACACCTCTAAGCCCTTAGCCTTCACTGTGTTCCATGTGGAAAGCACAGGGGAAAGGGAACCACTGAAGGTTTTTAATTGAGGAGCAATGGGGTGAGAATCACAAAGGAATGGTAGAAATAGAACTTCCTGAGCAATTGTTTCAGCAAGAACTAACCACAGTTAAACCTAGGCTAATAGCCAAGGGTGATCACGAGCCATTTGATGCAGTGTTCTATCTTTGTATCCTCAGAATCTGTCACCCAGTTGATACTCACTGCATGTTGAAAAATGAATGACTCCTTAATTTTTAAGATGAGGAAACCAGGATCAGAGAAAAAAAATACTTGTCCATGGTCACTTAGCTGGGCAAGGACACAAATGGGCCCAGAATCTACCCTCTTGATGTTGTTTATCAGTGATTTCCAAACTTTATCCTGTATCAGAATCACCACTCAGAGTTCTGAATTGGTAAGGTTGGGATGTCTCAGAGTCTTTACATTACTGACAAGTTGATATTGGTCCTACTGGCCCTAGGATGATACTTGAGAACCACTGCCTAGCCAGGTCTTCTTTTATAATATCTGGCTGTCTTTTCCAGAAAGTAAGGTCCAGCCTGGCTCTTTCATCCCTTCCTGCTTGGAGGAGATTTTTTGAGAATAGGTAGTCCAGCCTGTGCAGTGATAGCTTAGCTTAATAGTTAACAGTTCAGATCCACACACCAAATGCCAGGTGCCATCCTGCCTCCATTAACCTTTATATCTTCTGGGCAGGTATCTTATAAAATTGTGAAAAGATTAGAACGCTTAACGTATGAAAACAATAGATCAGTGCCTAGAAAATACCAACAGTATAAAGGAATAACTATTATTGTCCCATTTCCATGGGTAGGTGTGAGCCTGGCCCCCAAGAGCAGTCCTACCTGGACCACAGAGACATGAAAATATACAACAGAGTGATGATCCATTATGCCATCCAGTCATGTATATTCACAAACATGCATACCAAATATTCATTCAAATACTGCTAGAAGAGACATTGCTGTGGGCTGGTGCTTTCTGGATATCAGCTACATTTTGTCCATGTTCACTGTTACTGTAGAACTCTCACTACTTGGGTTCAAGAAATCAAGTTACTAAATTATAGCGTGTAAATGCCAATGAACCATATAATCTAATGAGGTAGACGCACGCTCTCATCTGCCCAAGGTATCGATATCAGCTTAAACTAATTATCCAGATCAGATGAGCATAGCAGGCATAAGAACATCTGCTGCTACTCAGCCCGCCAACACTCGGATATGGCAGCACTGCCTGGCTGCCGAGCACAGTTTCCCACGCATTCCTGATAAACATGTGCGGTGTGGTGGGTAACTGCGGGTCCTGGGGTACAGGCCATGGAAAGAACCATACACTGCTGGGCCCCTACTCTTATCTCCCGGTATATCTGTGGATTTAACAAACCACAGATTGAAAATTTTTTTTTAAAATGTGTTTGTATGAAAAAGACTGTTTCTTGTTTTATTTCATAAATAACATATCATATAGCAATTATTTACGTAGCATTCACATTTGTTAGGTATTATAAGTAACTTGGGGATGATTTAAAATACATGGGAAAATGTGTGTCGGTTATACAGAAATATTATTCCAATTTTGTATAAGGGACACAAGTGCTCACTGGGCTTTTGTATCCTGGAAGGTGCTAGAACCAGGCTCCCATGGATCCTGAAAGACAAGTTTATTTTGAAATTTTCCACGTTAGTACTAGATGTAGAATGCTCCATCAGACTCCTGAAAGAATTTCCTTATGAGTCCCTCCCAGATTTGGAGACAATAGAAAAGAGGCTGCAGGGAGAAACCAGAAAGGAAACCATCACAGTTAGTAAATCAAAACCAGGGTCCAAGAAAGGAGATGTGCTAGGAGGACAGGAAGGAGCATTGGCTGACCCCGGGACAAGACCTACCCTCAAGCACCTCCCATGCTGCAGCTCTGGGTGCATCAACAACCATCACACAGCTTTGAACTCAGCCCTTTTCCTAGGAGCCTCAGAATAACACTAAAAAGCTCTGTAATCAAATTAACATCCCAGCACCAGTACTTAAAACAGAACCTTGAGCAAAGTACTTAATATTTGGTCTCTCAGTTTGCCCATCTGTAAACTACAGATACAATAGCTCATCACCAAACTTCTTTGAGGATCAGATTACACACAGCATGAAAAGACTACCCTACTGGTGTTGGCTATGGTCTTGCTAAACAATGAGCCAGAGAGCCAAACCAGGAACAGATCTGGAGAATGCCAAGAATGGGGAAGAAGACAAGGAAGCAAAGTCCAGCTCATTCCTGTGATCTGTGAGGCCTGCCTCTCCCACGCATGGCCTTAAAATTAATGCCGGATGTCGGGTACATTTCAAGGGCATCCTCATTTCTAGTCCACATGGACTAGTCCTCATTTGTAGTCCCACTCTAGGCCCTTGGACATTTTTGTCTTGTCTGGGACAAGAGTGATGCCTTCTACCCACTTGACTGATGCCAGGAATGGTGTCATCTGGTGATAAAACTATTCCCACTCACCGAGGTGTGGGCCTGCCTTTGTTGGCCCCACAATGCTGACATAGTAGAAGAGCCCCAGCCCCCACACAAAGGTGGACACGGATGTGGCATTCGGCCCAGCAAGTCCTTTTCCCTCAGAGTTGCTTCATTATAACTCTGAGTCTCTGGCCCAGAAGAACTGGCTCCTAGACTGTGAGTCCATGTGGTGAGTAATAAGCGGACTTATTACCAAGCCTCAGCCACAGCCAGGAAGTAAAAGAGGAACTGGCGAGGCCAGGGGGGCTGGGGCCGGGGCATCTAGCCACAGCGCCTGCCTTCCTGGAGGTGCCCAGAGGCTCTGCTGAAGGTACAGTCAGGAGAAGTGCCAGGGGAGGCTGGCTCAGGGTCCCAGGTGGCTTCTTGCCTGGACAAACACACCCCCACAGCCTGGGTGGACTGTCACCCCTGCCGCAGGCCCCCGGGCAGCGCTCACACTAGCCCATTGTTCTCCCTCCCTTAGCAGCTCTTTGGCTCTTGTGCCCCCACACCGTGCTCAGCAACCCCAGCAAAGCCTTGCCTCACCTGCACCTTCGAGAAGGACTGAGGACTCAGTGCTGTCAGCTCAGAGCTACCACAACCTTCGCCTCCTCTATTTCAGGGCCCTGATCTTCAAGCTGGCAGGAAGCACCCAAAAAGCATGCTGCAGAAAGGCCATTCAAATAGCCAAGATTTTCCTCTGATTTCTAGCATCAGAATCCTAGTTGTTTAAATGAAAGCAGATCACTAGGCCAGAGAGATAGCTCAGCAGATTAAGTGCCTGCTTAGGCAAGTGCAGGGGCAGGGTCCAAACTCTGGCACCACATGCCACACCGGCCCGACCCCAGGGCATGCTGAGCCAACAACCAAGTCTGAGAGTAGTGGGGTTTACCTATAATCCCAGTGCTAGGAAGACTGATCTGCATAGTGAGACCCTGCACAATAAAATAAAATAAAATAAAAAAGATCACCAAGTATAGAGGAATGAGAAATCTACCTCCAGTGAAAACAAACTGTATTGGGCCTTTGACCTATCTTTCAGGGGGGGGGGTCTTACCACTTTGGCTTTCCTGGCCCTGAGCAGGCAGCCCCACAGACAACTCCAGAGAGGATTCACCCTATACCATGTCCCTTTAAATTCAACTTTCAAGCTAATGTCTTTTGGACTGACAAGACGATAGACACCCTGCATTACCTCCACCTCCGCAGCAAGGTCAACTTGCTGGTGTGGTATCTCCCAGAAGCCTCCCTAGAGAGATGCCGGTCTTCTCTAGGCCTGCCTGACCCAGACCCGATGCTGATGCTGAAAACCTCAACCTCCTACCCAGCTCCTAGGCAGAATGGTGGCATAGGAAATTAAGCAGCAATTTAAACCTGAGACTTGAAGGCAGTCGAGTCAACTCCTTACATAAGTGCGAACTGCTTCTGTGCTAAGAAGCAGTACGATGGGAGTTCTTGGAATGGGAATGGATTCTTAGAATGGGCCCTTTCTATTACGTGAAATTTCGAAACTACCTTTGGACTAGTAATGCTCTAAAATACACACCACCCTGATTTATGGGCTGATCATCCAGATAAGGAAGGCCCACTACACTCCCGCAGAGCAGGGCCTCAGTTCCCTCGGCCTTTCTCAGGATTCTTGCAAGTCAGGCCCATATGCCCTTCCAGCCAAGTCCACCCATATGCCCTGCTGAACTTGCAGCTGGCACAGCAGGAAAATGGTCACTTATTAAGGTGGAAACACTCTGGGTCTGAGAAGATAGCTCAGCAGTCTAAGTACCTGTCTCGCAAGCACAAGGACCTGGGTTCGATCCCCAGTACCATATGCTGTGCATCGTGGCGCCTATGTGTAATCCCAGCACTGGGGAGGCTGAGATGAGAAGATCACTACAAGTCTGAGATGCATAGTGAGATCCTGTACCCAATAAATAAATAAATAAATAAATAAATATATAAATCAAACATTTTTTAGATGGAAACATTCATTATTCTCTCATTCTTTATTAAAATCTAAAAATGTGATTACCATATGTCTGAGGTTCCACTGACCTTCTCTGAAAAGCAAGACAAACTGAAGCCATAATAGAGATGCAGCCACAATACCCTGTTCCTGACCACCCTGCCTGCAGTATACTCCTACGCACTGATCTACTTACTTCACAGCCTCCTTCCAAGTCTGCCCTAGGACAGGCATCTTTCAAAAAATGATTTCCAATCCTTTCAGTGAGCTTGTGATTCCTTCTTACTTTTAGATAACTGATTATAATGCTACTGAATCTTCAATGAACACTTAAGTATTTTTGTTCATTTCTATTACTTAACTGATCTTGTGGGCAAGGCCCAGGCCTTCTTCAAATCTCTCATTGTGTCCAGCATTGTGTTTTATATTGTGATTTTCACACTGCTCATGCTCCATTAGTATTGGCTGATTGACACGTGCAGTTGGCTAGGTCTCCATAGCTGTCAAAGGCCTATTTCATTCAAAGAAACAAAACAAGGGCTGAAAAAAGAACATAATAGTAAATACACATTCTAATCTCTTAATTTCTTAGTTCATTTCATATTTTCCCTATACAAACATTCATAAATTTAATCTGATGACAGAAATCTCTTGTCTCCCAGTACCCACAATTTTTCCTCCAATTCAGTTCCAAACTCTAGCCAAAAGTCTTATTTTTCATGCAAATCTATCATCTTCTTCCCCTGCTTTAAACCCAGCAATGGTTTCCAATTGCCCTTAGGCCCTAGTCCAAATCCATCTAACTTCCTAGGCCCTCCAGGTCTGGACTTGCTGCCTTTTAAACTTCATCTCCTGTCACATTCCACCATGCTTTCTAGGATCAAGCATATTCAGCTTGTAGTTCAGAAACTTTCCATACCAGTGTCTTTCTACTCCAAGGTGCTTTTTTTTTTAATGTTAGGGAATGGTCTACAAGGTGTTCAGGGTCTCACTACTAGATCAGACTCATAGTGATCCACCTGTTTACAGGCTCCCAAGAGCTAGGATCACAGTTTTGTGCCATCACACCCAGTCTCAGTTGCCATCTCAGCATGCTCCAGGGGGAGACCAGCAGGGCAGGCCCAGGGATCAAAACCCCAGCCCCTGTGCTGAGCTATTTGGCTAGCCCTTCTACTCCAAGTCTTTGCATATAGCTTCATACATACCCTAACTTCTCTTACCTTCCCCTGCCTTCCTTCCTTGGCTTTCAACTTTTAGTTTTCAGACTAAAGATCCCTTACTTGGGTGACCTTACCAGAGCCCCAAACATAAGATCTAACCACTTCTAGATGCTTTCATAGTATGCTATGTCTCCTGTTCTTTGATAGGCTGTTTGTTTTCCCTCCCAGATCCTGAGGTTACAGATAGTGTCTGTCTTATTCATTTTGGTTTCTCCAGTACTAATAGTGCTAAATGAATAGAATTGAAATATTACCACATTTCAGCTGAATGTTCATAAAGCCTTTCCTATTCATAATGTTTTCAGGCCATAAAGACACTGTATTTCAAGTGAGTGCTTTGGGATTATTGTTTTTGAGATAAAGTTTAGACTTAAATAGGATGAAAAAACATTCCATAGTCTCTAGTTCCATATAATTTAGCTTAGCAATGGAATTATTCACTTCCACTACAACAGTCTTTCTCTCTCCCCTGTCTACCTCATTTGTGGTCTGAAGCTTGTGGTGCACAAGAAGGAAGGGGTGTAGTCATGACCACAGCCATAACCACTTTGAATCATTACTATGACCCAGTATGTTCTTGCCATTTTAGGCAAATCATTCCTACTCTTACTACTGTCAGAAGTGGTTCTAACTGTGATTATCGACACATCTGTGGTGCCTTCAACAGACCCACAGCCACCAAAGGCAACTTTATGTGTACGCAGTTGGCCAACCACAGGTAGGACAGAGCTTCAGGGGACATCGCTGACATCTACTCACACTACTTCATTCTGGACTAACATGTCTCAAATATACCTTAAGCCTAAAGCAATGGCTCTCAAATTAGCAGCAGCAGCAGCACATATCAGAATCATGTGGAAGATTTAATAAAATGCAAATTGCATGGTCCATGTCCAGAATTTCTGTTATGCGACATCTAATTCAGGCCTGGAACATTGTATTTATAAATGCCCAGAAGAGGCTAAGGCTAGGGGCTCAGGAATCATGGGGAAGACCTTGTTCTTAAACAGAGAATGGATTTCAGACCTGGCTATGACTGTGATTCACTTGTGGAGCTTTTTCAGTTTTATAGTGTGAATGGAGCCTGGGGTTGTGTATTTCATAAATGTGTCACGAGTGATGCAGACCCATGACAGAGATTGAGAACCTTGTATAAATGTTTATCCCTACTTAAAGGTAATGTTCCCTGTTAGAGGCTAATGCTTTAAATGATTATGACAGAGAAATTTAACAGGGAAATAGGTCTGAGGAGCAGGAAGCCTAGGATTTCTCTTATTGGATGAGTAAACAAGATGCCGACCAAACCCACTGTATTGTTATGTCTGTTTTCACAGTTTCTGAATTAGATTATATTCTCTATGAGAACACCCATCACCGTATCTTCATCACTTAACTTAGGACAAGCACTTAGAAGCCATGTACTAAGTGAATGAATGAATGAATGAATGAATGAATGAATGAATGAATGAGTGATGCTACTGTGGGTGTTGTATAAAGATAATTGGAAAGACTCAACCTATATTTCATTGAAACATAAAATCTAAAAAGATATAATCATATATTCACTCCTATAGTACCTATATAAGAATATATTTATATTCTATTATTTATATAAATTTCTTAAATGTACTTATATAAATCTAAGAAATTTAAGATTTACATATAAATCTAAGAAAATACATATATTTATATACAATATATATGTACATACCTAAAGTCAGAACATATAATAATATTGAACCAAGCGGAGAGAAAGGAAATTCTGTGTCAGTAAGAATCATTGCCCATTTTTTTCGGTGCTCTACAATCAGTTTGGCACTGGTAGAAATTCTACAAATATTTGTTCAGTGGGTGAGTGGATTATGCCTCTTACAGCAGCCAAGGATGTGCTTCCAGATCCTTCCAGGGCTGGTGTGCAGGAGGAGCAGGGCTGCTGCAGCGCCTTCCCAGCCTTCCCAGCCGTGGGGCAAGTTGGCCTGTGCTGTGTTTGCATTAAACGTTCCTCAGAGATGCCTTCAAAACTCTCACTGGTCCTCAGTGGCCTTTCAGAGTCCATGATGTGCACAAAAGGCTGTGTTTTTAGCCAAAGTAAAAAAAAAAAAAAAAGAAGAAGAAGAAGAAAGAAAAGGAAAGAAATAGATACCACAGCAACTCATTATATGCTGTGATGGGTGTGCATTTCCACATTACAAATCCTATTGACATGATAAAAACATTCAGTGGAACTGAACACTTCTTTGTAGAATGGAGCTTTTATTTTATTTCATTTTATTTTATTTTTATTTTATTTTATTTTATTTCAAAGTAGAGCTTTAAATGAGAGCCCCCAAGCAAAAATTTCAGAATGAGTTCCTTCACTCTTACGAATCTTCACACCAGTATCTCCTCAGAGAAAGACTTCTCTTGTGAGGGCCAGGGTACTCACATTGCATTTGTCTTCCTCTTCCTATGAGTTCTACCTGTCTGGACAGAGCACTGGGAGTCTCTCTACTTCAGAAATCCCCAATGTATAGCTGCAGATTAGAGAGATGAACCACTACTGTGTACATAGAAATGCATCTGAGATGTCAAAGGGTCATTAGCCATCCTTTTTATTCTTCATAATACCACTCAAAAACATTTCTGTTCCCTTCCAGGCACTCCCATTACAGTACTCACACCGAAGTGAAGACTCTCTTCATCTTGATCCTATAATTAATGTGGAAAGACAAATGACTCTACTAGATGAATGTCTCCTTTGCCTGCATTGAGAAAACTCAGTGACATATTTTTGTCTCAGGGGAAGACCTATGAGTTGCAGAGGAAGGGATCTGAGAAGCATTCTGAAGTCCATCCAGCCAAAACTAACTTCCTCTCCCAACACTGAGCCCACAACTGTCAGTATTAACTTTCAGCAATCTTCTCCCTTGCCTCCTGAATAAAAATATGACCTGAGTGCTGTGGCAAATTAAACCATTGTCACACAGGAGGAATTTCATATTTGATTAATCAAGTCATTTTAAGTGTCCTAAGGAAATGGCCGTGGAATGTACTGACTAGATAATGACAAAGGTGATACAGGTGATGTTGATTATAATGATGATAACGATGATGATTCAAGAATATTGGTGGGTCTAAATAAGAGAGAAGTATTTTAGATGTTACTGTTGGAGTGCTATAGCCAGTTACTATGGCCATCACATTATGAAATATTGATACTTGCCCTCACATTCAATTTCTATATCAATTTTGGAGATGGAAAAATCTAAAGCTCATGGATGTCAACCAACTTGTCCAAAGTCACCCAGCTAGGAGAGAAGGGACCAAAACAAAGATATAAGACGGTATGCTTGACAACACACTCAAAGCATCCAGGGTTAGAGAGCAGTTTAGGGCCCTAAGAAAGGTAAGAGCATAACACAAAAAGAGTAGGCAGGGAATCTTCTGACATAAGACTTGGCCCCCTGTGCCCCACCTGACTATCTCAGTTATTATTCAAGGGACAGCAGACCTCAAACGAACTTCTCTACCATCATGGATGAAGAAATACGTAAGAAAGAGCAAAGCTGTCTCAGTGAATGACGCAGAAGCTTCTGAGTAAAGAATAAATGTTCTTTCACTTAAAATTGACTCCCTTAGAAGAAAGGACAGGTCATCCACTGGGTTCAATGTTCCCAAGAAAACAGAACTTTGAGAAAAAAACCACGAAATGAATGGCACATGATCAGTTGCATGTTCACCTCATTTCACAGTATCATTGTCAACATGGAAGAATTTCATATGTCATCACATTGTCACTTAATGCTATCATCTTGCCATATTGATCAATTATTTCACCCATCAGATCCTTCCAATTAGTTTTCTGATAGGCTGAGACCACAATTCTGCTTCTGTTCTATGTCACCCCCTCCACTATGCTGGGCAGGTGGTGCTTAATGACTATAGCAGGTGCTTAATGAGTATTTGTGATCTGATTTCTTCAGCCATTGCTACTGCAGTCAGGGTCAGCTCCTGGGGACAATAGTGAACATTGAGATATCATGAGAAATGACTGTGGTAGCCTTCAGGGAATAGTCAGGCTCTTAGTGCCTAAAGTGGGGTTGTGCTCACTGGGACCCTGTTGCTCCAAATAAGATGTTTCCTAGTAGAGTCTTAATGGCTATCTGTCTTCATCAGCTGACCATTTGATGGCTCTCTGCCTGCGCCCAAGCCACTAGCTCTGCTTCTTCCTCAACAGCAATGCCTTGCTGCAAGAAACAGACTCTACTCTTCTTACTCTATTTAGCTTTTTCACTATTGCCCCACTGAAGTAGTCCTTGTACCCTATACATGTTTTTCCCCAATCTCCTCTTGGCAGCCTAAGTAGGATGCTCAGATATAACCTACTTAATTGATCCAGAAATGAGCAAGAGACAAGAAGGTCTTTGGGAACAGGGCAACAGGCAACAGGAACGTGGTGTTGAAAAGCCAGCATCTGCTTGGCAGAGTTGGTCTAGACATTTGCTTACAGCATCTCCTTCATCTAGGCATTCCACAAACAATCGCAAACCCAGAGCCAGGCACCGGGGAGGTGACAAGGATGAAGCAGATATAGGCAGTACATCTGCAGGACTCATAGGTGAGGGAAGCTGACAAGCCCTCACACAGGAGCTCTAATACTGCAGGCAGCCTACTTCATCTCAAAGCCTTCTCCTGCTCTTATTGAATAGCAATAGACAAGTCACTTAACTTCTCTGTACCTCAATTTGTCTCCTACAAAATTTAGACAACAATCCCAGATATGTATTATGTGAAGTAATATATATATAACAATGTATATACAGCACTTGATAAGCACTTAGTAAAAGTTATTATTATCACATGTCATCATTATATGCCATTAAATAAAAGACATGAACTACAAATACTACAGAATACATACCACATATATCATATTGGCATAGAGTATACGCATGTCCAGTATTAGTGTAAATGGTAAATAGCATGTTATCACATACACTATTATTAAAATGATGATATGTCATCATGGCAAGATTCTGTAGTAACACACACCAAGGAAAGAGGGATTATTTTCAACAAGGTAGGTGAAGATGCAGTTGTGAGACAGCATAGTCACTATTTGCTGGGGGAAGTCTCTGGGAGGACATGGTGTACAGCTGAGGTAAAGTAGTCAAAATAGAGTAGCTCTGCTTTCGTTCATCTCAGCCTGAAGACAGGAGGTGTCAAGAAGGAGCCTGGGCAGCCTGAGGATGGTTTCTTCGCCAAGAAATTCAGAATCAGGTGAGATTATAACCAGGGAGCTAACAAAATCATCTTCAGGATCACCTGGATAAGAATCACATCGATTGGGCCAGGGAGATGGCCCAGTGGTAGAAGTGTCTTCCTGGCAAGCACAAGGTCCTGAGTTCAATCCCTGGTACTGCCAAAAGAAAAAAAAAAGAGTACCATACATTAATTCATCAACACAAAAGTTCTTAACTGTCAACATGTGCTCCAAGTACAAGGCAGATATAGACATAAGGCAGATATAGACATCACTACTTCCTAATGATATAAGTGTTTTTTTAATTTTATTAATTTTAATAAGAAATAACAGTGAGACAGCTTCAAAACGTGTTAGTAGAACAGCCACAATAATTAATACAAAGCATATTATTGTCTTCATAATAGTTGTGCAGAGTACAAGATGCAGACATGATAACTTTTCTAAACACTATGAGCACAAATATTTCTTCTCATTGAAGTAAGAGAAAGTAGTTGCATGTATAGTCCAATAGTCCATAATAGTAGTGGGTTATCGGCAGAACTGGCAGTGTCAGAAGCTGTTGGTTTGAGTCCTTTACAGCTCAGCATATTAATATAGCTTTACTTTTTATACCTCATGGTTAAACGTTTCTGCTGGATGGTTAAGACCAAGTTAAAGCAAGACCTATAGAACAAAAAACTGCTGTGAAGAAATGGGAGGTCGAGCTGACCAAGGAAAGGAGGGGGATAACATCTGTTCAGAAGGAAATGGGTATTTATGCAGATGTCCGTGGTTGAGGAAAATTGATAGCACGCTCATCTTTCATTATTATCCCTGAGAGGGATGGAAGGAGCCTCATCTTAAAAAAGAAAAGTCCTAAAACTCATCTCTTTACATTGGCCTTCAAGTGGGGTTCTGAGTGTCTGGAGCAGGATTTGGGCACATGGCTCGGTGAGATACCAGTTTCCCATCAAAACATTGTTCTTAGTGGAAAGTGCTGCTTGCCCCGTTCTGCTGCAGCTGGCACCTGCTCTGAAGTCCAGAAGCAGAGCCCACATCAGAGAGGACCACAGCGAATAGTGGAAGGCAATTCTGGGAGGAGGTTCCAATGAAGCAGGAGACAGACATGAGCAGGCCCGAGAGAGGAAGCCAAAGCCAGAGCCTTCTGAAGCGTGGCAAAGGAGGCTGTGAAAACATGTCCTTCTGCACTTCAACTGTAGACAGACAGATGACACTCCAGATGCTCCGAGTGTGCTGAGACCTCCTTCCCACCCCCACGTCTACCCACTGCAGTGGTGTGGTACCCTTCTGTCCACTCCATCCGTTCAGCAAAATGTCAGTGTGGGGGCAAACTGAGAGTGAACGTGCCTTTCGTTTGCCAATTAGTCATGTATCTCTTGTAACTGTTCTTGTGTTTGATTTATGCGTGTTATTTGGGTGTGGGTGGGTGGGTGGGAAGGTGTTCACGTGTGTGATTTAACTTTTCCTTCATTTGCAGCTGGTGTCCCCACTCAATTTTCATTAAGTTTCACATGGGCCAGGACTGCCCTGTATTTAACTGGATTCCCTGGATCACCAGGCAGACCTGCTACACATGTTCATCAGGCTTTTCTTGCTGGGTTACCTCTTCTGGAGTGTGAAGGCCAAACTCAGTAGTGCCCCTACAGGGAAGTCACTTTGGAAGGAGGGGACAAATACTGAGCACTGAGTGTCTCCCTACCCCATGGAGTGTCCTGAGGGTCTCTGCTTGCCCTGCTAAACTCTCCCGCCTGAGGTTCAGGGAATCCCTGTGGGGCTCCTCCTATTTCACCTCCATGGGAACTGGCAGCTTCACTGCACATACGTGGGTGCGTGGGATGTGTGGTGTCAAGTCACTAGGTGGTGTTCTCTGCCAGGGCAGCTGTTTTGCTGTGCTGTTTCCCTGCCTCTTCCTGAGAAGATAAGATCTGTGGTTCTCTCCCACCGACCCTCAAAGACACCAAGCAAGTCAAGGCTATCTAGTCAAGGCTGTTTTCGTTTCTCAGGTGCCTCCTCAGAATCAAATCCCACTTCAGTATCTGTAATGAGACCCAGGTTATTGGAAAGCAATAGCACAAAAATACAGACTCCCAGGATGCAGGGTTAGGTCAGTGCCTCTGACCTTACCTTGTTCAAAATCTCCAGGCAAAGCTGATTTGCATGTGTGGAAAACTGTCAGATTCAGTGGGGTCCCTCCCAGCTGGGGAGGCTGTAGAGAAGTGAGTACTTAATGGAGAACTCCAGCAGGAAAGATAGCTCAGTGGACTAAGCGCTTGCTTAGGCAAGCACAGGGGCCAGGGTTTGATCCCTGGCACCACCTGCCATGCTGGTCACAACCCCTGGACCCACTGAGCTGATGATGGAGTCCAGGAGCTGGGATTACACGTGTAATCTCAGCACTAGTGAAGCTGAAAACAGGAGGATCTCTATGAGTTCTAGTTGTGTAGTGAGATCCCGCACCAAAAAAAAAAAAAAAAAAAAATGCTAATGGAGAACTCCCTATGCCATCCCAGAGGGACATGGAGAAGGGGGGAACAGATGTCCCAGGAGAGTAAAAAACCATGTTTCTTGAAAGAAGGAAACAGCTAAAAAGAATTCATGGCTCTAGCCAAAAACTCTGTTATCTTGCTTTGAAATGGGATTCTAGTCACAAGATGCCCTAAGAAATGAAACTCTGGAACTCTAGTTGAAGCCAGGGTGGCATCTGTGCCCGTGCTGCCCAGGGCAGAATGCAGAATGAGCCATGTGAGTGGCCAGTGACAGGTGAGCGCCTCCTCCCAAAGGAGGAGGGAATACTAATTGTCACCACTCCTCCCTCCAAAGCTTCTCTTTCATTCTTCTTTGGAAACATTTACTATAAATGGGCAACTACTACAATTCACTTTGAAACCAATATTTACTCAGAAGTTGGAGTGGAAAGCAAAACACTACATAGGGCTTGCAAAAATCTACTATAATAATTGATTTTCATGAGATGTGAAAAAATGGAGATTTCTCCTTTTATTTATAATTCTCACCTGATCTTAGTTCCTAGGGGATCAGGCAGAGAAGAAAGAATAAAAGAGAGAGGAAAAGATTCCTAACATATCTCTGTGTGAAAAATGGTGGGCAGAGGAGGTAGGACTGGGGCCTACCCAGAACAGCCTTTTCTATGTGGGCCTGCAGCTTCCCAGACAGTGTTCAGTTTACAGAGTGGGAGCCTCAGCAGGCAAAAGGGAAAGTCCTCCTGGTCACAGAGCTGGAAGGGGAGGCAGTGCTAGTGCTAGCGACTGGAGGTGGAGATATGGGGCGCTAGACACCCCGAGTTTAGAAATACAGTGGGATGGCAGCGTCTTTGTTTTTACATTCCAGGATATTTTTCTTTCTAGATAGCCTAAGATGTCTTTAGACGTTAGGGAGAAGAGTCTGAAGGGTATGAAAAGGTAGGGCTGGACTACTACTGATAGTATACCCTGGTTGGGTGACAAGGTTGTACAGACTGGATCAAAAGTTCTTCATAGGCTTTCTTGGTCCCTGAATATAAGAATTAGTTCTATCTCTGTCTATCTCTGTCTTTCTGCCTGGTTATCTGCCTATCTCTCCTTTTCTCCTCTCTCTCTTTCTTCCCCTCACCTCCCAACCCCCTCTCACCCTCCTCAGGCCCTTAGTGATATTGACATAGCTTATCCCAGGTAGACTATGAGAGTAGATTTTTAAGGACATGGCCCTCCAGCACTCTCAGAGTCTCAAGAAGCTACTGAGGACACCTGAGCAAACCCAGAGGCTTCAGGAGGCCACGCTTGGATGCTTGCTGGGTTTAGCTTAACTGGGAAAGAACTCAAGTCCCAGGGCAGCATAGGCACGGACCTAACATTGTGAAGAGAGCCTGATGATTCCCAAAGCTTCTCTCTTATGTCCCTGGATCTGAACCCGCTTTTTTTTTTTTTTTTTATGGTGTGCAAGACATTTTATTGACCCTGACTGGAAAACTGAAAACGATGCTGAGCAGCAGCTCTGACTAGGCCTCTGCCAGTCACTGCTTTGCACGGCTGCACTCGCTTCTCTTCCTCTTCCTCTTTCTCTCCTCTCTTTGCTAATCTGGACACAGCTTAGTATTCTTGTCACAAGGTCATCATCCAGGTGAACTCAGCTCAGCGTGAAACAAAACAGTTCATGTGAAGGCGCCACATGCTCTGGGCAAGAAGGGGGACGGCCCTCCTCAGCCTCTCAGCCGCTCTAGTGTGGGCTTTTTCACTTCCATCTTACAAAAGCCCAGGAAAGTGGATCATGACCTGCCCCTAATATCTTGGCCCCTATTTGGGTCTCACTGCTTGGACTTTAACAGATGTCTGGGTCCAATCTGTGTTCAAAAGGCTCCCATGTTCACTGTTGTATGACCTTCAGTTTTAGGTCAGTTTGGATGTGCTCTGGCGCATAGCCGCACTCACCCCGCAGTGTACATTCTCTTGCTATGGCCCTGCGCCTCTCGGCCCCAAGCATTCCGAATCGCCAGGTACCAGCTATAGCTTTGTGTGCATGGGACCACAGGGCAAGTGATATAAACACACTTGTTTACCCTGCCTGGGAACTTAGGGGCTTTCCTCTGTGCGGGAAACAGCTGTGGGGAGCACTGTGCAGAGGAAGACATCCCTCTGGTCCTCTGTGTGGGGCAGCTGCACTGCTGGGTCGCTGTCACTGCTGGGTTGCTGTCACTGGAGGACCCTCCCGGAAATTTGAGCTAAGGACAGCGTGGTGTGCTCTCCTCCTTTGTTTCCAGTTTGATTGATCACAGAGGATGATGCATAATACAATACCCCTGACCTGCTCATCCCCATACCACCTGCCAGCAGCGACTTCAACCAGCTGACCGACTCGGGCCTCTGAGATCACAGAACCATGGCATCGTAGAGCTGCAAGGTGACTTAGGGTCTTGCACTCCACATACTAGATGAGCACAGCTATGGGCAAAGCGATGCACTAGGTTCCCTGGGTAAAGGGAGAAGAACAAGACACAGCCCTAGCCCTCAAGGAACTGACGGGCTCCTGTCTCTGCTATCACCTCCATGAAGTCTTCTTCTGTGGTCTCCTCATACAGGAGCAGGCTGTCCTCCTTTCATTCCCCTGTCTCTCTGCTGATCGTTCTCATACTATTTACCACAATGCAATGAAGAGATCATGTCTCTCTTGCCTTTACCATGTAAACTGCCATGCTGGACACACTGAGGTTCTACAGGTGCCACCAGGTGCCTTTCATAAAAGGAAACGAAGACAGTAGAAATGTCTTAGTTTAGAAATGTCTTAGAGTAGAAATGTAGCATTTATTAACCACTTCAGCTAACTAGCAAAAGTAGAAAAGTCTGATGGCTGCCTGAAGCACAAAAATATTAAAGGAGCCAAAGGGACACTATCAATTTTAAGAGCCTAAAATGAATCTGATCATCATGGAAATATCTTCTCCATTTACTTCTCAGCCCCTCTGCAAACTCTCTCTACCTGAGGCAGGTTGCATTAGCTTTCTAGGGCTGCCAAGACAGAATGCCCACATACAGGGACCTAACCAACAAGAATTCACTTCCTTACAGTTGAGAAGGCTACAATTCTAAGGTCAAAGTGTCAGCAGCACTGACTTTTTCTTAGGGTCTCCTTCTCTGGCTTGAAGATGGCCACATTAACTTCACTTGGTCTTTCCTTTATACCTGTCTTAGTCACTACTTAAAATGATACTAGTCATACTGGAAGGGACCCATGTGACCCATCCACACAGCATTTTTTTTAGCTTTATTAACTCTAACACATTCACAATAGGGCCATAATTCGTATGTCTCCCTGTCAGGCAACTCTGCTTTGAATATTTTTCATTTCCACTGGCCTTGACCACTGGTGGTACGCACATGACTATGTGAGTGGCATGGGACAGTCCTATCAGGTGGTACAAGCTGCCTGATGCACATACGGAGTTGCATGTACCACTGGTGGTTTAAGGCACTGGAAGTGTATTAAAGAAAGACTCTATATCTTAATATGGTATAGTAAAATTCAGAGGTACTAGGAACTGCAAAATTTCAATGCACAAATATGAGAAGTAAAGCAAACAACTCAACCCATAACACAATTCAATACTGGTGTTCACAGAAGCACCAGACAGTTCTTATTAAGATCCTATCTGACAGCCGGAGAGATAGCTCAGTGGCATAAACCCCTGCCTGGCAAGCACAAAGTCCTTCCTGAGTTTGATTCCCAGTACTACAAAAAGAAAAAAAAAAAAAAAAAAGCAAGAGAAAGAGA
>PVKN010002737.1:0-15000 GCA_004027915.1 Capromys pilorides
CACACGTCTTCTTACAGGCTTGAGAACCACATATAATTTACTATATTTCCAGTGTTCTTCCAGTAGCTGAAGCTCATTTTGCAAAAAAAATAAAAGCAAGGAAGAGAATATAATTCTGGACATATTCGCTTTTTACAAGCTCTTGCAAACAATCATCCTTGTGATGTTGCTCTGTGTTATCCTCAAGCCATAATAGTTCAGTTCCTTGTGAGACCTTAGATACACATGGTTGCCATTGTTGATATGACTTCAAGTTTATGGGCGCTGAGTCTCAGGCTGGTGCAAGGTATTGACTCAATCTTTGCTACCAAGGAATGCTAAGAGGATTGGCCAGGTCAGAAAGTTGATGACACCTGTTAATGTGGAACCCACCAGCAAAGCCCTGGAGCTGACTGACCTTTACAGAGCTCTTGATTTCTTATTATGAATAAAGATAAAACTAGTTCCATGGGGATCATTCAATTTGCCTTTATGCTCATAGCCCAACTCTACTTTTAGTAAAAGCAGTTGCACATGTCCATTATAGCCCCTTGTGGTCCCTGGTGCCCAATTCTTCCACCTCTTTCCTCTGGTAATCAAGAATTTCTGTCTTTGAGGTCTTGTTCATGTCCTCCTAGCTCACATTTAACTGTCCAGGTTTGATAAAACCAAAGAGCTGAATCATAGACACTGAAATTGGTAGAACTCTGTCTCTGTTCTGGAAAGTGTTGTATTATTTGTTTATTTTTAATTTTGAGTCTGCTTCAATTATAATACTACATCTCTGAAGAATACAAGGGTGAGACAAAGACAAAAAACACAAGCTCACTGAAAAGACTTGCCCTACAAGACATTCTTCATGGAAGACTATGGTACAATGATAGCTGTCAAGATCAATGGACGGCTGAGTTCTGTGACCTAACATATTTGAATAGGAGGCAGAGAGAAAATCAGATAATTTGAGGGGAAAGATGTCATTTAAGTCCACAAGAAGCATAAGGACAATGAATTAAACTATTCTTTCAAAGCTTAGTAACAAATGCAAGAAAAGTTACTAACTTAAGGGATGGAGAAACACCTTACCATAACAATTCTGAGTTCTGATCTTAATTTTACTTTTGTTTTAGATATGATGTCTGATCTTCATGGCCTCAACTCTCTAATAAATTGGGGCTAAATTATTTATTGTGAGCTTCAACTGAGTATCCAAGTTTGTGTGTGAGGGAAGAGGGTGGTTTCAGTTCAGGAAAACCATATGATGAGACTTAAGGAGAGAGAGCCAAGGCAGAGCTTGAGAAGAAATCTTAGATGAGAAGCAGGCATATTAACACTTTCAGCATGCTCACATTCTCTGTGTTGAAGATCTAAGAAGACTTTCTACCCAGGGTAGCTGCTTTCAGCAAGTTGTATAGTGTCATCCTCCCTCAATCTCCAATCCTTAAGGGGCATTGCATCCATTTTGAGGTAACAGAATTCAGAATATAGTTTCTAACCTGTGTATTGTGTGTTCACATGAGAGAGAGAGAGAGAGAGAGAGAGAGAGAGAGAGAGAGAGAGAGAGAGAGAGATCAAGTGATCACTCTTCAAGTGTAGATTTATACCTTGTTCCATCCAGAGCTTTGCTGGAAGGGCCTGAGCCAGGTTTTATAGTGATAAAAGAAGGGAAGAAGGAAACTCAGACCTCAAGTCAAAGGCTGAAAAAGGTATGGATAACTTTAATTTTTTTCTAAGCAGCAAGCACTATGATAAAATCAAATAGTGTTTGCATGGTCTTGGAAAAGGATTTGATCTTTTGGCCTTTAGTATTCTCATCCATTAAGTGAGGGTATTAGACTTTTTCCACTTGGGATACAATGGAGAAGCTGATGAAATGTCTTGTCTATGTTCATAGAAAATATGATTTAATGCACAGTAAAACCAAATAGGGGTGGGGTGCTGTCATGTGTCACTGTATTTCACTGTGTCTATTACATCATTTTGGATGGAATATATGACTTTAAGTACTAAGAACCATTCTTCTTTCTTTCAGACCAATGATGCCTTAGGAGCCACCTGGAACTGGCTGTACTTCATCCCCTTGATCATCATTGGATCCTTCTTTGTTTTGAATCTAGTACTCGGAGTGCTTTCTGGGTAAGCCAGATGTTTCTCTTTTTACCGGCTGGAAACCAATGCCTCTCAACTAACGACAGATTTAACTTTTGCTTAGAAGATACTTTCTGAACAATACCCTCATGCTGATGCTGTTATAGATAGTGGGAATGTGGTAGCAAACTATTGCTTTAAACATCCTAATAATTCCAAGGAATTAAAAAAATCTTTACATTTGGCTCAATACTGAATGTGATATTTGAGAATTCATTTATCCCTCCATCTTTTCAATCAGTAATTTTATGTCAACAAGTTCAATGGGATATGAGTGTTATTATCAAAAGAGTCTTATTCTACAGTAGATTGGCAGGCAAATCCCATATTTTTTTTTCTGTTTTTATTTTTACAATAATTAATACTTTGTGAATCTCATATTTGTAACTTGAATTTCTGTACACCAAAATGGTAAGGACTCAATGTCCAATGTCATGGTACTTGTGAAGAACACACACACTTAAAAGTTTGGTCCCTGTTCCTCATAAGAAAAATGTTTTGTCACCTGAAATGGGAATAGGAGAATATTTTTAGCTTACAAATGTCAGATATAATGATTCATTTTGAAGAAGGACAAATCTGTATAGTCTGAAGTTAACAGGATTGTTTTTGTCAAAGATTGGGATTTTGCTCAATATATGGACTATGTACTTGGATTAAAAAGAACATGGCACATTGTGGAATATGAAGAAGCTATCATGGAGTAGGATAGTTTAGGATAACAAAGATCAGGAAAAATGGTAGAGGAATTTAAGCAAAGCCAAACTTATTATTTTGTCAGAAAGGTCTAGGTTCTTCAGATGTCAAGTTAGAAAGTGATACTTTATGTGTAAGTATTGCAATTTGGCGCCAGTTGGTCATTTCTGGAAAATCTGCTTGTATAGGAAGAGAATTTCTGTAGGGCACAAAGACAAGAGAACAAGAGACATGACAACAGATGAGAAATGTGAACGATTTTTTGAAGATAGAAAATAAGTGACGGGCACGGTAGCTGGAAAGCTGGGATTTAATTGCCTGTGGTGAATGTCAATTTATAAGGAATGCTAATTTAAAAAGTAAGCTGATTACCCTACAGAGGATTGAAAGACTCAAACATTAGAGAATTCAGATATCCCTCAGAGCTGGAACGAATCCGCGTGGTGCTACAAATGAGAATGTTAGCTGCCAGTCCTAATGCCTTGCTTGGCTGTGGCTCTCAATCCCCAGGCAGTGCTGACAATGTTTTTCCTCATTCAGTTTCTGCACAAGTTAAGAGATCTACTCTCAGCAGATGACTGAGAAGGTCAGGGAAGGTTAGGATCATCACATTAGGTACATTTTAGGGTGAACTTGACAGGTTGTAATGAAAAACAGAAGGGTTTAATGACAGTCCCCAAACTTATTACTGTGGCCAGCTTCTGCTTCCTCAGAAATGCAGCAGTCTGGTAGTAGAAGTTTAGAGGATTCTTTGAGGAGAAAATGTCTTGAGAATTTATCTGTTTGTACTGATATTTAGGGGAGACTAGAGAAACAGATTGTCACCCCATCACCTTCCACAGGGTTCACTGTATTAGTTTTCTATGTCTGCTGCAGCAAATGGGTGCAAAGTAAGCAGCTGAACAGTGGGATTTTATTCTTTATGGTTCTGGAGAGTACAAGTCCAAAATCTGGCAGGCCTGTGCTCCCTGTGTAGGCTCAATGGGAGAAGTTCTTCATTTTTGTCTTCTAGCTTCTGAGCACCGAGGCATGCCTTGACTTGTAGCACACCACTCCAATTTCTTCTTTTGTGGTCACAGCACTTCTTCCTCTCCTATATCTTTGAAATCTTCCTCTCTGCCTCACTCTTATAAGCGCACTTGTCATTGGATTTAGGATAATCCAGGCTGGTATACTCATCTGAATATTTATAACTTAATTATATTGCAAAGACTGCTTTTCCAAATAAGGTAACATTCAGGAGTCCTGAAAACTGGGACATGAACATTCTTTTTTGGGGAGGAGAACCCACTAAACTCTGTACCCCACAAGCTCCAACAATATATGCAAAGTTTTCATTAAGCTTTCTATGTCTTAGCCAGGCATGGTGGCACATGCCTATAATCCCAGCACTTGGGAGGCTGAGGCAGGAGGATCAGTGCAAGTTTGAGACCAGTCTGGGCTACAAAAGTGAGCTCAAGGCCAGCCTGAACTGCATAGCAAGACCCAGTCTCAAAAAGAAAAAAAATAATAAAAAATTAAAAAATGCTTTCTATGTTTCATTTTTAAATCTTCTTATGAACCTGGTGACTGTCAGCTCAATGAAGATAATATCTAATAGAAAAGGTGTAAACAATAAAAAGCTACAAAAAGGAACTTTAGGGAACATGAACTATGGAGGGAATAGAATACAACTTTTATAAGCTGTATTTGATATAACAAAAGAGAAATAATGTAGTATATAAAATAATAGGTTGCTATATATTTTGAAGTAAAATGTAATCAATGTAAAAGTACTATAAAAGTGAATTGAAGTTAAAATTAATAACAGGAAAAAGATACTAAATGGTCAAGGTAAAGTTGTAGAAGAAAAAAAGAATGGAATTGATGCAATGTTTAAATGTTATAGAAGTCCTGGAAAGAGAACAGTAAAATGAAAAGAAGAAATTAACAAACAAAAATGTGAGAAATATTTCCTGAACCAAAAGACTCAGATTGCCAAATTAAGAGATCCGTTGAGACATGTGCAAGGATGTTCTCTACAGCATTGTTTCTTGGCAGAAGGGAGTTGGAGGCAACCTGCGTGCCCATAACAGGAAGATGTAGATAGGTCCCATGCTGGCTGCACACCATGGTGTATGTGTAGGAGTTGGGAGCAACAGATACCATGTGTACATAAAACACAGAAAATTTTTAGAACCACATTTAGTGAAAACAAAGAAACAATGTCATACAATGTGATTTACATAAATAAAAATACAGGCATACAGAACCTAAGTTTAGAAAACTACATTTAAATATAAAGTATACATTGAATATATTGCAATGATATTTTGCATGGTAAGTTGGTAGAAGGTGAATTTGTAGATTAATCATAAAATGCCCACTGATATCGGGCATGGTGATTCCCTGGCAGGCTAAGGTAGAATGATCACAGGTTTGAGGTCAGCCTGGGAAACTTAGTGAGAGCCTGACTCAAAATAAAAAGGGACTGTAGATGTAGCTCAATGCAAAGACACTGGCTTCAATACCTATGACCTCAGCAAAAAAGAAAATATCCACAGGGCACTCAGCACAGCTAGAGACCACACCAAAGCACACTGTTATGAATTTTAGAACACCAGAGTTGACAATAGTCTCAAAACTTCTAGCATTTTGGAAAGCAGCCTAGATACCAACAGTCAAGATGCCATTGGACTTCTGAACAATATATACTGAAAGTTGGAAACCAATAAAGAACCTAAAACCTCTGTAAGAAAAAATAATTTTCATGATCAAATTATATACTCAGCCAAAGTACCAATTACTCATGGGGATGGAATAGCAGCATTTTCAGATGCCCTTTCTGAAGAAGTTACTGGAGAACATAAGTCACTAAAAATAAGGAATTGAGAAAGACATGATATGCAAAGAAACATGAGATTCAATAAAGAAGACAGGCGAAGCAAAGGATGGTGAAGGAAAGTACAGAGTGACACTGTCAGTGGCCTAGAAGGCATGATCAAATTTGGGTAGTATGACAGTGGGCTCTAAAAATGTTATCTTTAAGAAAAAAGTCAAACTAATATATGCCCTGACATATTCTTAAGAGTTTTATGATTTTGTTAAAACTATGCATGTGAAGCATGCAATTATTTGTACATACCTTCCCTAGGTATTTATTTCAAAAAAATACAGAAGTGTTACTGATAAAGAAGTAAGAATTGCAATGCCTCTGGACAGCTCGGCTGTCTACAGGTTTCCATGGTCAATGCTGAAGATTGAAATATGCTTAGATTACTGGAACTGCCTTGATTGGATGGGGGAGAATGAATTTTGGGTGACAGCAGGGTAGCAAAGACTGAAATCTTAGGTTCCATAATAAGAAAGTCTTTAAGCAGTATCTAAAATGGAAATATAGAGTGTTTTCACCACAATATCTAGAAAGTTGCAAATGAATACTAAAATAAAAGGGTATAAGGGTTGCCTATGGGGAGTGAGATTCACGGGTTGTGATATGGAAGACTATATTTTTTATTTTTTCATTATACGTCTTTCAGAATTATTTGATTTTTAAAACTGTACATCTAGGGCTGGTGAGATAGCTCAGTGGACTAAACACCTGTGTAGGCAAGCACAGGGACCAGGATTTCATCCTTGGTACCACATACCATGCTGCTCCACCTATGGGTGTGCTAAGCCAGCCACCAAGACTGGATGTGGTAGCGCACACCTGTAATCCTAGTGCTGGGGAGGTTGTAAACAGGTGGATCACAATGAGTCCAAGCTGTGTACTGAGCTCTGTACCAAATACACAAAACTTTACATCTATTTCACTGAGAAAAATAGGACTTAAATTCTTAAAGTAAAAATATACACACAAAGAGTAAAATGAAAGAAGTATCTAAGACCTTTCATCTAGTGTCAGTGAGGGAAGCAATGGACTGGGAAGATACCAGAATCATGAGGATCAACAGCCATATTTGTCTGACCATGTGGCTTTAAGAGCTTGTGGTGGTAATTTGTGAAATGTTAATAAAAGAGAAATGGGAGGCATTGTGGAGTTCTTTGTGGTGTGCATCTTGAATAGAGAGTCTTAAGACATAATGAGATTTCCTCTATGTGTACTTCCTCAGTGAGCATTTATTAACATCTTTTGTTATACCCAAGCACTGCTCTAGGTAACTCTCCACCCAACTCCAACACGCTCCTTCAGTTACTGCCCACAGGAGAGACATCTTTCTTCTTGTGTGTCTCCTGAGGGCATTCTCTAGTGTGTGTGATCTTAGTCTGATATTCTTTACTGTTACTTATATCCTAAATGTGTCCATATTTTAATTTAGAAAACTCAAGACAGATTCATACTATTTAAAGAGAGAGGAAAATAGATGTGGTGCCAGCAAAAGCCATTGGTGTTCCAGATAAGACTCCAATTTGGGTTCAAGGTATGCCTTAATGAAGCTGGAAATGGGACAGAGCACAGCTGCACCAGATAGTGCCTGTGTCTGAGCACGTGGGAGCTCCCTGATTTGGATTTGCATCACTTCATTTTCCTACCTTCTTCTCCAGATGAAAAATGGTGGCACATTGGAAGAAATGAAGGCATGGCATTCATGGGTGAGAAGTTAAGTGGCTATAACAGAGAAACGAGAAACATTGTGAAGTAGCTCTTTGTAGTGTATATCTTGAGTGGAGAATCTGAAACCAAAATAAGATTTCTTCTGTGTGTACTTACCCAGTGAGCTTAGTAAGCTTAGTACTTATTTACTCAGCAATTGGGCTTACTCTTTTCTCTAGCCCTCTGTAGTCAGGATTTTCAAGAGAATGATTTTAATATAGGACATTTAATTTATAGGATTATTTTATAGTGTTCACTGAAAAAGTCAAATGCAAAGGAGTTCTGTCCATGCACTAGTGACCCAAAGAATCTAGCTGAGTTCCTGGATCCCATGACAATGTCCTGCAGGAGTGCAGATAAAGAGTTAGAGCTCATGGTAATGTCCTCGATGAGTCCAACTGGGGAGAGGCCTAGAGCCCAGAACAACGTCTCATGCAAGTGTGCATGAAGGATCTGCCCTGGGAAGGTCCAGAGGCAAGTGGTGAAGTTAGAAAGTCTGCACCAGCAGGATGAGGAGTCCATCCAGGCTGAGAGGTCTGCATTGGAGCCAGGAGGCAACATTCCAGGAAGGGACCAGGCCCTTTGGTGTGAGAGTGGTGTAGGACTGGTGCCCTGCAAGGCACATGACCAGCACCAGGATGGCCAGGGCATGCAGACATGGCAGAGTGGTAAACAGCAGAGAAAGCCTTTCCGAGATTTGCTGTCCAGACAGTGGAATATAATATGAGGAGGAAGAGAAGAAGGATGGAAGTGGGTTTTCTTGGCCCATGAAACAATAATTGAATCCCACAAGAAGAGAAAAGAAACAAAAGTCAGCATATAAGAAAGAAGTAGTGGGCAACACCTTATCCCTGAGTTGGTGTGAAAGCAGCAGTTCAAACCCATGGACACTGACTGATGACAACCCAGAGGCCTCAACAGAAAGATGCAGTGTGGAAGGGAATGGGAACAGTGGACATGGAGGACTACACTGGCTGCTGGTGAGTACTGCAGGATTGGACATCCCATGGGAAAGGGCAGTTGGCTAGGAGCCACCTTGAAGAGCTCCAAACTCAGAATGACTGTTGGGTTCATCCAGTGGCTCCCACCTGAGTTCAACCCCACAGAAGACTCACCTGATGCTGCAGTCTGGATAGGTCTTGTCCCAGCCTCATGGCCAGA
Organism: Capromys pilorides; assembly: GCA_004027915.1. Taxonomy (NCBI): domain Eukaryota; kingdom Metazoa; phylum Chordata; class Mammalia; order Rodentia; family Capromyidae; genus Capromys; species Capromys pilorides. The sequence goes on from PVKN010002737.1 coordinate 8,558, forward strand.
AATCAGCCCAAGCTGCAGGGGAAATAAAGGTGCAGGTTTGCTGAGAGTATCCACTACCCCATCATAAAACTACAGCTGGCTTGCTGGACTAAATCAGCACAGATCCGGACTCTGTCTCCTCATGTTTTCCAGTAACAGCAGAGACACACTTGGGAGTGGACTTTTTCCCTCTTTTTTTGTTTGTTTTCCTTCATTGATCTTGTTTTATATGAGTGTGGACATAGTTTCTGGTTATGTTGTGGTTGTTGTTCTGTTCTGTTTTTTTTTTTTTTTTTTTTTTTTTTTTTTTTTTTTTTTTTTTTTTTTTTTTTTTTTTTTTTTTTTTTTTTTTTTTTTTTTTTTTTTTTTTTTTTTATTTCTCCCTTTTCTCTTTCCCTCTTGTCTTCTGCACCAGTTTCTCACAATTTGCATGATCATCCTTTATCCTCAAGCCTTGCTTCTAATTGCTTTATCTTATTCTATTTCTCTATTTTTCCCCTCAGCCCCCTTTAAAGCTTTTCCCTTGAGGGTAAAATTTTGCATACTGAGAGCTCATTTACTGCATAGAGTTTTCTGGTTTGTTTTACATTGTGTTATATAACCATAAATCTACTTCACAGTTAAAGATGGCAAATTAATGGTTGTGGCAGTTTGTCATTTTCTAGCCTGTGTTTGATGCTATTGTTATTGCTGATTGTACCACTTTAGCCAAAGTGGCATAATTGTTCAAGCCGCCTGTTCTTCAGTAAACCAAGACTGAGACTGCCTAAGGCTCACAGAAATATTATGGACCAGTTGCAAAGAACCAGGAGCAGGGCCAAACAGGCAACAATTTCTCATCTCCAAAGGAAGTTGGATGTTGCAACAGACTCAAAACCAAAAACCAGCTACACCTGGAAGACATTTCTGAGAAGCAGTCATTTGCTAAGGGTTCTAAATGCTGGCCATAAATCAACTCAAGATAAGCAGGATAAGGACCAGTGCTTCCCCAAAGAGAACTGAAGCTATCCTCAGTGACGGCAAAGACGTGAGGTCCTCTGAAGATGTGAACAGCTGAGTTTATATTAGGAAAACCAGAGTGACATCTTCTCCAGGAGGATCAGAAGTGTACCACCTTCTCCTCTGTTTCTTATTTGATGCTGATAACGAAATTCTCAGATTGGCTCTCCACACCCAGAACCATATTGATTCAGTACAGCTGGACATCACAAGTTGACTCTTAGTTAATCCAGCAATGCTCTTACTAGTAAGCAACTATGTGTTTGCATCATGCACTTAGAGAGGTTACTTGGAGCCTCATTCTTTTTCTGTAAAATGAGTGACAAGTCTATATTTGCATGTAAAAGCTCAGCCCCAGTCTGGCATACTTTAGAGTTTAGCTCTCTTGAGCTGTCTATTTCTTTTGAAAATAGTGCCATACATGCCTGCTACCAATAGTCCAGGTGGCTCTCATCTGCACAACAGTCTGTGAATGTTTGGCTTGAGCCAACACTGGGGCCATCAGTTTCTCTTGGGCTTGGATGCAACCTCATCAGGTTAAAAGAGGCCTGGCGAATGGCATGGCAGTTGCCTCCTTAGCACTTCTGTAGAAGCCCATGAAGCAGCAATAGCAGCTGGGAACAGCTGGTGTGAACAAATTCTGACATGTAAAGGAGTGTTATCAGTAGGGGCCTTATAGGCTGGGACCAAAATATTTCTGTCCTGGTTTCTTTTGCATGTCCTGCTGCTCCACACCTCCCTCTAGCATTTGGGAGATTTGTACTGATGTCTTTAGAGGGCTCAGTAGCACCTGGTCCTGTCTACAGGAAGGGCTGTGGGCTCTAGTTGTTGCCTGTTCAGCTTTCTTATGTCACTGTAGAGGATGTAAGCTTACTCCTTGGAGTGGGGCTTTATTTGGGTTGTATTCTCTTTTTAAATAATTTATGTATTTATTTGTTTATTCATTCATTCATTTCTTTGGTACAGGGTCTTGCTACACAGCTCAGATTCCTAGTGATCCTCCTGTCTCAGCCTCCCCAGTGCTGGGATTATAGGTGTGCACTACCACAACTGGTTTTGGTGGCCATCACAGCACTTGGGAGTACTGAGGCCAGCATGGTATGTGGCACTGGGGAGGAAACCCAGATCCTTGTGATTGTCAGGCAGGCTTTTAGACCACTGAGCTATCTCTGCTGCCAGGTTTTGTTTTTTGTGTCCATTGAGAAATAGTTCTAAAAGTTTTATCCCCAGGGAACAAATTTCCTGTGACCTGCAAACAATTTGAATGATGTGTACTAGGGTTATTCCAAGAACAGAGAGACAGCAATATAAGTGGGGGAAGGGAATACACAGGTGGCCCCTACCATTCCTAAGTGAGGGAGAGTCTGGGAATGAGGGAACAGGTGCTCACAAAGATCTGCTCACCAGGCGTGAAAATGCCTGATGCAGCTGTCCCAGGGAACCAGGAACTGGTGAAGAGAGGACTGAGAGGTTCTGGCTTTGTATTTAAAGACAAACTATGGATATGGAAGCATTGTAGCATTTTTTACTTGTCTCAGAGGAAATAGGATTTGATGAAAACCATTAGCTTAGGCTTGAAGAGAAGCAGAGCTTCCTGTCTCCATGGAAACAAACCAGGACTGCATAAGCACATCCTGAAGTGTTGTCAGGGGTTACAGGGCAGAAGCCTCAGAGAGAGAGAGAGAGAGAGAGAGAGAGAGAGAGAGAGAGAGAGAGAATATGACCTTTTCTAGTGTTTCCACCTACTGTTCTTCTGGCTTCTGGCAAGAGAGAGGCAGGTATAGGGACAGTGGCAGTCAGGATAAGAACTGCTTACATATGAATGTGTGGAACAATATAAAATCTCATGTAAGCAAAGTGTGTCATAGTTTTCAAAGCACCTTTGTTTTCAGATCTTATTTGTTCCTTGTGACAACCCTGTGCAGAAGGTATACAGTATTTTATCTCCAGGTGCAAATAGAAAGATTGAAAGAAGCCAAACTCCTATTAGTTAATGACAGAGGCAGGACCAGGGGCTACAATTTCTGCATCCCTAGTTAGATACTTACTTTAGTGTACCTGGGGGAGGGGTGTTCCCTAAGTGGTACTAGCACCAAGGTTAGCACAACTAGCAAAAGGCTGTGTGTAACCAAGAATATCATCCTGACCATACAGATCTGGGGACAAGTTTGAATCTGTGCATGCATTGATGCACACGCCAGTTCACACACATTAGTCTTCACACATGCCACATGACCTTGTGCTTATAAGGTAGTAAGTAGAGCCACTGTCAAGGGTTCCTTATCTTGAGAACTGATGACAGGGTCAAGTAAACTATCACCATTAGAAGAGTAATTCTTCTCATGTGGTTCTTCATTGAACTTAGTGGCTCCCACAATAAGCAGTATGACAACTGTCTTATATTGTGCCTAACTGATTTTCTTGCTGCACTGCACAGTTCAGTTCAAATCAATTTATTTAGCGTTTACTATGCAAAAGATGTCTTGCTAGTCTATTAAGTGTCAAAGATGAATAGAACAAGAAGACCATAAGCTAATGAAGGAAACCATTGAAAATACGCATAATGAGGTCTAAGTACAAATCATTTCAGAAGTCTAGTCCCCTCAAGAGCTACTTGTGATTAATATATGTAGGTCACATACTTTGAGCATTTACTATTTTCAAGGCATTATTGAGGTTATCATGATGAATAAGACCTTGCTCTTGGCCATAACTAACAGAATAGTAAGTTTATCTTCAGTTCTACATATTAGATCTCCTGATTAGATGCTTATTTAGTGTAGCAGGGGTCTTCCCTCAAGGATACTAGCACCAAAGGTGGCAAAACTAGAAAAAGTGTGTATGTAGTCAAGAATATCATCCTGATCATCTAGATTTGGGTACAAATTTTCCTGTTATTGCACATTAAAAGGTGATACCTAAGCATTTATTTTCTAGAGTTGGTTTGAGGCAAGAAGTCTATTGGTCTTAAGAAGAAAATTATTTTTGCCTAGCCAGTGGTCAAGATTAGATCTCTGAGGCTGTTGATGGCTATTCATTCAACATGTGTGTTATTTTCCCAAAACAGGTTGATGAGCAAGAGGATTGGATAAAATAAATGTGAATGAATTACAGTAATTTCCTAATTGGATTCTAATGCTGCAGTCAACCAAGAGAAATTCAGTCATTTACTCAGATAGCACTTACTGAGCACTTATATGTCACCTGCTGTCAGGGGCTGGGGACATCACATCACACAAGGACAGGGAGCTGCCATCCTCAATGAACTGCTAGCTTAGTTAGAGAAATAAGAATGCATAGATATTTAAACTGGAAGGGGCCAAGATCAGATAGCACCAACTAAATAAGGTAACATTTGTGTATAATTTTGGAGAATGAATATTGGTTATCAACAAGAAGGGTGGAAACATTCTAGCAGGTTGGGATCATAAAGGATAAAAGTCCTGAAATTGTGATCACCTCTAGTGAAATATGTGGGGGAGAAGAAGTGATGAAGTTGGAGGCAGAGACCTGGCAGGAAATGCTTTGGGGGCCAAGCTAATGAATTTAAATTTGGTCCCAGAAACTTGTGGACAGTTCCAAAGTTATGGGCTACAGAGATATCTAGATTTCACTTGAAGGTGATCACCCAAGGGCATATTCTATAGAGAGGCAGGACTTGACATGGGGAACACATTAGAAGAAACAGTTCAGGGAAGATCAAAGAAGCAGTAAGTCCAACAGGGTGGGGTTAGGCAGGAGGGGATAAAATGTTGGTTCAATAAAACCTGTAGGACTTGTGATTGTGTGGTCTGTATATGCACTGGAGTAAAAATAAGTGGAAAGTCTTTGAGTCTGCTCTGGATTCCTGAATTAGCCACCATATGGCCAAGAGAAATAAAAAAATGAAGAGTAGATTTTGGAGGAGAGGTCAGATTGTAGACCTACTGAGTTCAAAGTAACATTATATACCTTCTGCCTGTGGGCTAATTCACAGCAGTGAGTAGAGTTTGCTTTAGGTTGATTTTTTAAAAATCTGTGATTCATTGAGTCTATCCTGTGTGCCAAATATTGTGCCAAATTCAATGGTACACATCTTCTCATATAATTCTTACAGTGACCCACAAGGAATTACTATCTTCTTTGATAAACAGTATAACTGACAACAAGGTTTTGTAATTCGTTTAAGCAAACAAAAGCATTAAGCAGTAGGTACAGAGTTTAGACTAAGGTCTACCAAGCCTAATCACCTTCATCCTTAAACATTCGCCATATAGTTTACATGTCCTTGTGGAAGGAAATTTACTGCCACCAACACAAGAAAATTTGGTGAAAGTAAAGGCGCCCTCAGGGACAACCAAGAGAGCCCTGAATACAGCAGATTTCATGGTACAGCTCATTATAATGGCCACAGTGGAATGTGTGTGGCTCCTTCTTTGCCTAGAAATGTACATTGTTTAGTGAACTATGTGACCACAGGCATTATGGTTTGTGCATAAGTGTCCCCCAAAGCCTCATGCAGTCATGGGGTGGCTTTTAGAGTTGATGATTAATTATTGTGGGTGTGAATGCTGCACTTTCCGTGGGGCATGTAATTGGCATCACAGTGTAAGGAGGGATGAGAGACTAGGTAGCTACCTAAGCTGCTGCCACTCTGTTTGCTCTCTATTCTTTCCCACCACTATGAAAGGTTGCTCTCTGCCATATACCACTCTGTCTTGGAGCCAGCTGAGTCTGGGCTGAATCCTCTAGTAATTGTGAGCTAAATAAACCCCTGATTCTTTCATTTTGAGTATCCGGTATTTGTCGCAGCAATGAGAGAAGAGTAACTGAGACAGGATTTGGTACCAGGAGTGGAGTTATCTGCAATCTCAGTCTCAGGCAAAGTCTCTGAACACAAGCAAAATGTAGACAAACTTTTACCCAAGGCATAACACAAATCATTTGGAGTCCAACAACCAATGCAGTCCTGTTTCCCAGCAAAAACCTCCCCAGCCTGGTCTTTATAGGCAGGATTCCCATCAGCCTTCTGGTCTTCTGAGCTCTGGTGAGAACCTCCCATATAGATCAGACAAAGCTATTCCAGTGCTTCTCTTGTAAGTGACATCTCTGAACCTCTCCTATCTCTTCCCATAAGTCATTCCCAAAAGCTTGTAATCCACATGATCTGATAATCACAGCAATGACCTCAGTTCTGTGGTACCAAGTTCTGTCTCAGTTACTCTTCTCTTGTTGCAGGGACAAATACCTGACACTGAAAACTAGGAAAGGAAAGGTTTATTTAGCTCACAGTTACTGAAGATTTCAGTCCAGACTCAGCTGGTTCCAGGGCAGAGCAACACATGGCAGATAGCAGCCTTTCATGGTGGTAGCAAAGAACAGAGAGCAAAAGAAGTGACAGGAGCTCACCTGGTTAGATAGCCTCTCTCCCTCCTTACATTATAATGCAAATTACTTGCCCTAGGGCAAGTGCAGCACTCACACCC
>PVKN010002737.1:17500-40806 GCA_004027915.1 Capromys pilorides
AAAAGCTGAAACAGCTATTTTTGTTGTTATTGTTCCCTTTTTTGAGACAGGATCTTGCTACACAGTTTAGGCTGTGCTTGTGCTCACTTTGTAGCCCAGGCTGGTCTTGAATTGAGAAGGATCCTCCTGCCTCAGCCTCCTGAGTACTGGGATTACAGGTGTGCACCACCACATCCAGTGAAACAGTTATTCTTTACTACCTTAGGGCAGTAGTGCAGGTGAACCTTTTCAGGCTTTCAGTGATTTAAAAAAAAAAAAAAACCAGCAAGCTGTGACACACATACAGTAATTTCATCACCACTACTTAGAGTGTTTCATTTAGTGTCATGATCGTCACAATGATCCTAAGACATATGTTATTGTTATTCTGTAAATGATAAGATTGGATCTCAAAGCGAACAAGGAATGCTTTATCTTAAACCTAAAAGTGTGGTTTCCTTCCAGTCTAGTGCTCCTTATTTTACAAAGCACAATTCCCCTAGGAATGGAATCTTTGCTGCTTGGCTCAAAACAAAAATGTGGTTTCTGTACCTTCTACAGCACAACAATGAAGTGATATTTTGAGTTTATTAATTCAACAAATATTTACTGAGCACCTACTAGGTATCAAATGCTTCTGGGGATTAAAAATATCCCTATCTCCAGGGAGCTTGTATCATTTTGGAGGCACAAATAACATAAATTTTGGGTGGCATTAGTCCTCACTTTAGGAGTCAGTGTGATTATACTTAAGAAATATAATCGATGCCAACATCCAAAATTGATATGTTGATGATACTTGGATGAGACTGTGAATGTGGAACATAGCGCAGTGGCTTTGGTTGGATAGATGGGTGGGTGAGGCTCTCCTTAGGCTCTTATCTTGCACTTACCCATCCAGGAAGCAGAGGTAAGTCCAGGATATGCTATGAGGACCTAACTGAGATAGGAGATGCCTTGCTCCTTCATGCATGGAGGTGGGGAGAGGCCAGTGGTCAATCTAGAAAGATTGAATCTGAGGGGCAGGATCAAAATGGCGAGGGAAGGGAAGAGAGGAATCAGTGAGTGGGGTCATCATAATAAGGACTTATCATTTTTAGTGAGAAACTTGGAAATTAAGTTAGAAAATCAATGGATGCCTCTGGCAATGATGACAGCAGACAAACATAAAAATCCCTTTAACTTCAGTTAAAGGGTTTTGCATATATGCAATTTCTGTTTGACTGAGTCGAAAAACAGTCTTGGTATCTTGAATTGCTCAACCAATCCTGGAATCTTGTTGGTCAAATTCTAACGTAGTGTAGATTCAACACTCTGATGTCTTCATGTACATCCATGCATAGTTTTCACATATGTACATGTTTGACATGAATGTACTAACTCTCAAGTGTGTGCTCCTGTTTTTGTCCCTCCGTGCAGCACTGCAAGAGCCCAACAGGCTAAGGAGCGCTGAACCATCCTCTGATTTACCTGGCCACAGTGATTGCCATAAAAGTATTTCAAGAATGTTTCCATTTTAAAGTCAGTTGCTGTTGTTTTTATCCGCTTCTCAAAGAAAGAGCTAATTTTTACTTGTAAAATAATATAGCATGAAACAGTGTTTAAGAAGATGTTTTTTCTGAGACAATCCTGCTTTTAACTTCCCTGTCTGCTGCTCAGCTCCAAAGTGTACATATTTACTGATCTATTCCTCAGGCATTGCAGACATGTGATACCTCAAAGAGAACTCATTCTGTCAGCCTCCTATCCTCACATTAAGTACTACTGTTCCGTAGTTGAATTTTCTTCTGTTAACTTTTATCACAGTCATTTCCACATGGAAATGACTTTGGGGTACTTTTTGTTTTTTGAGACAGGGTCTTGCTATGTAGTTCAGGCTGGCCTTGACTATGTAGCCTAGGCTAGCCTTGAACTCATGATGGTCTTCCTGCCTCAGCCTTGTGAGTACTGGGATTATAGTGATGTGCCACCAGGCCCGGCTTAGAAATCTTTGTTAATATTGATACTTTCTCCTAATTTATTCTCTTTTTTTATGCATTTAGTACAGGGAATACAAAGTATACAGGGTCTCACTACGTAGATCAGACTCATAGTGATCCTCTTGTTTTCAACCTCGCAAGTGCTGGGATTACCAGTGTGTGCCACTGTACCCAGTCGCAATTGCCATCTCAGCATGCCCCAGGGGTGGGGTCAGCACGGCATGCAGAGATTGAACCCTGGCTCTTGCACTCTGCCAAAGCAGGCACTTTAGTCTGCTGAGCTATCAGGCCAGCCCTCTCCCATATTCTTACCTGACTGTTCCTCAAACCCTACTGACTCCACTTGGAAAAGTTGTGCAATGTGTCCTGGGTTATAGCAATTGCCTCCCCAAATGCTCTAAAATCAAATTTAATTCCCATCTTACATCTTACAACAAAATAAATTGCAGGTAGAGATAGTTACATACATTTAAAAAAATTAAATTATGAAAATGTTCAAAGATATAATGGACAATTAGATAATCTTCAAGGGGGAAAGCCCGTCTAAACATGATGTAATGCAATAAGCCATAAAGGAACTAGCTGATAAATGTGCGTTTGTAAAAAGATACAGTTAAAAATTTTAATAAGACCAAAAGACAAAGCTTAAATTAGTTTTGAGCTTTAGAATGATTACATAGAACATTAGGGAAGGTGGTAAAACAGTGAAAGCTGATTGATGAGTAGGAAGATTGTAATAAATCTCTAGTTGCAGACAGAAAATGAGATCCCCATCCCTGCTGGCTGAGATTTAAAGAATAAAACAGTGGTGACGATTTAGGTGAAACAACAGGACCTGGTGAATGATTGGCTATAGTGAGTAAAGGAAATTCTTTTAGGACATGGCTGTGAGAGTCAGTTGAGAATGTCTTAGAAACTTGGTTCCCTTTGCTTATAAGATTTGCAAGGAGGAGAAAAAAAAAAAAAAAAAAAAGCTCTTCTTCTAGGAAGAAGTTGTATTCAATTTCAGGGAAGGGCTCTGACATTCATGAGAATGAACACACAGCTAGGATTAGCCAATACCTGTGTTTTAAGAACAGAGGCAGAAAAGATGTGACACTATCAGACATGACAAAGAAAATGGTACCAACAGATCAGATTATCCATGGAGGGCGTGTAAAGGGGAAAAACGTCCGGGGACAGAGATTCTGGAAACACTCACTGTTTAAGACTTAAAATATACAGATTAGACCAAAGTATATCTCAAAATCGCCACATGACAGGGGATTAAAAAAAAAAAAACAGTTTCAAAAGGAAATGTGAATCCCCTCTAAGGCTGGATGAGTCAGAGAGATCCAAAACATTAACTGAAAAAGAGCTGCTGAAGTTGGAAGTGGGGAGCACCTGTCTGGCTTTCTTTTTACTTTCTGGGCTCTTTTTTTCTTTGGAAATAATTATAGAATCACATGCAGTTGAAAATTTATAGAGAGCTCTTATGTCTTTCATTTTCCTCCAATTGGAACATCCTGTAAGTATCACATAGAACCAAGAACTGATGTTGGTGTGATCCATAAAGCATATTCGCCTTTCACCAGTTTTACGTGAACTGATTTTTCTGTGTCTATAGCTTTCTGCAACTGTGTTTTTGTGTAGATTTGTGTGCCTAATTGCCACAATTAAAGCATGGAACTGTTTCATTTTAAGATGCCAGTTTTCTCTTTATGGTTCCACTCAATGTCCACCACCAACATCAGAATCCCTAGCAACCACTAATCTGTTCTTCATTTAAGAAGTTTTATAGAAGCAGAAAATTGTAGCTAACTTTTTGAATTTGTTGTCATTGTTGTTGTTGTTTTGCTTAGTGTAACTGCTTGATCATGTTTGTTCCTTATGTGAGTCGTTCATTTCTTTCCTCTGCTGGGTGGTATTCCACAATGTGGATGCATGACAGTTTGCTCAACAAGGTACTCCCTGGTCATTTGGATTATTCTCATTTTGGGGCTACTGTTAATAAGGCTGCTCTGAACATTTATGTATAAAGTTTTCTGGGAACATTTTTGTGCATTTTCTTTTTCTTTTCTTTTTTTTGAGAGAAATGCCCAGGAATGAAATTTCTGGGCAGTGTGGAAAGTGCATGGTTAGTTTTATAAGAAACTGCCTAGGCATAACTGGAGGTACATGTGCTTTGCATGCTTTATAGTAATATATGACACCTTGTATTTTCCACATCTTCTTGCTGGCTGAAATTAAATAACCACAATGAACATTAATAAATATCAAACATTTATGTGGAAATTATAAGACAATATCAGTAATGTAGACCAATGATTACTAAATCACACATTTATTATTATGGACCAGGAGATTCACAGAAACAGAATAAACAAACCACTACAACACTGAATGGGGAGAAAAGATGAATAGAGTTATCTTTAAATTTTAGCAGGTAAGGACTTGGAAACAAACAAATTAATCACAAGCACAGCCTGAACTGCTAGCTTCTGTTACGTTCAGCGTGTTAAAGAAAGGGTCCAAATTAATATGACTTGTCTTACTCAGCCTTGGGAAACTCAGCCCCCATCCACTTTTCCATCCTTAATGCCACGCTTCCTCTTCTGCGTCCCAGCTGCCCAGCTTGCTGTTCCTAGATTTCCCAGGTAGTCACTTTTTTCCCTAGAAATATATAGCCCATCACAACCACTTGCACAGTTGCTTTATTGGACCAGGAGAGTGGTGATGGTGGGGAGCTCTGACTCATCTTCCAAGGTCAAGCATCCTCATCCGAGTTCTCACTGCACTATGTATACTCCTCTGTTAGAGTACTTGTTACCTTATTTGATAGATATCTGCGGAGGATTTTGCTTCTTTCATAGCAACATGAAGGCAGGCACCATGGTGAGTTCATTTTCCTTTCCCCAGCACTTAGCCAGCTTAACAAACGAGCACGAGGGTAGGCTCCAGTAAATGCCCTCCAGTGAGCAAATCAAAGGGCAACTTCCTGTTTGTGGGATGTCTGTATTCATCAGGAAATCTCCTGGGACTTAGCCATTGTTTTCTGTGGGTATAATTTCTCTGTAACCTAAGTTTAATATTAGTTGAAGAGCTGAGCACAGAGTACTAGAGTAGCAGCCCATTATTTTGCGGGCATCAAGGGACAAGTGTGAGAACAATGACATGGACCTCTTCACTGCATAGACAGGCACATTTGTCGTTGTGAGTATGAGAGACTGGACCCCAGTGTAACTGAGTCATAGCTGTTGGGAGAACCTTTTTAAGGGCTCTTTTGCTGTCATAATATATACCATATATGTGACACTAATACCAAAAAATCTTGGGCCATTTAAGATTAGAAATATTTTTAACCTGAGCTTATATCTATCTTTCTGATCTATATAGCCCTCATAGTAATTGACTTCACCACGAGGAAGTTTGCAATTGTATTAGAGCCCCGCTTTATTCTGATCTTGTAACCCACAGTCAAGGCCCTATAATTAGACGTGTTTTCTGTGCACTTGCAGACGCATGTACACCGAGGTGACTGAAATAATACCTCTCAATTTCCTCAGTTGATAATCACAGTCTCTACAAGTTGGTTATATACTGGGTGCTTGGCATTTCTAGCTGTTAAGTTCAGATGCTGTTAAAGTTGTAGAATTAAAAGTTCTTTATTTTCCCTCTAGTGTCAAGTGCATCGCTATATTCTCAACACTTAATTATCAGTGAGTCCCAAAATATTCCTCATTTAGCAAAAATATTGAAATTACTCTTACGTGTTGAAGAAGCGGGATCTGTTATGCAGGAGAGCACTAAAATGATAGATTTTACAAAGAGCCAGGGAAGTGAACAGCCTATAAGAGCATCGGGGGAAGCAAGAAGGACCTTCTAGAACCTCTTACAGGGGCCACGTGGCTCTCACCTGTGTTAGGCTCAGCAGGGCGACTCATTTGTTGAATAGCTGACAAGGTTATAGGCTGACGATGACTGGATCGGACGAGGCTGCCAGTTTTTGTCAAATCTGACTTGAATAGCCTGAAAATGAGAAGGATTTTCCTTCTCCACCTCCAGGACTCCAACGTTGTACACACAGAAGGGTCTCCTCCTCCCCCTTGCCTTGTGTTTCAGCATTGTGCTCTCCACTTACCATTTACCATTTGCATCCAGGTACCCAGTGACCAAACACCATGCATGTGAGAGAGAGGATCTCATTAACAGCTGTTAACACCATAGTGAGGAAGAACTGGAAGAAGGCATGAAATAATATTTCCAGTAGGAAGAGATAAGAGATATCATTTATTAAAATATTTACTCAGCAAACATATTAAATACCTATGTGTTGACATTCTGGGTTTGACAGTGATCAACTTCATATTCTAGTAGCTAAGAAAGAAAAGAAGCAAGTCAAATCACACTAAATGTAAGAAGAAAATAAACAGGCTTTGTATAGCAGTCTTGAATTTTTGGAAGAAAACCAGCATCACACCTGAGAGAATTGCTGGCTTAGCCCTGTGATCTGTGCTGAGCTGACCCCAACAGGTTCTGTGGGTGCAGAGTTGTGGCTGAGACACTTGTTCTCTCTCTGTTCCCACAGGAGAAGTGATACGCACGCTCCTTTCCTGGGTGATGTCAATCTAAAAACACGATTTCCCAACCTGGTTAGCAAAAGAAGCAATAGTATTGAACAACAGTATCATTAATTTTTCTTCTAGAAAAAATTAGACATCTAGGTGCCGTTCTGTTGGCAATCGTGTATCTTTCTTCTCCCCTGGGGGAATATCTCCCTGTCCTCTTCTCTTCTGTGCCACTGGGTCGGAAAGTTATAGGATGGCCTAACTCATTCTCATGCAGTATTTCAGCCTTGCTTCCCATGAAGACTTTTAGACAAGGACTGGATACGGGTAACTTATTTAGGTTGTGATCATTGGCTCCAAAAGGGAACAAGTGGGGAAGTTAAGATAAAAAAGGGGAGTCAACCAGAGTATGTGTTGGTTAGGGGAGTAACCAGTGCCGACCCCTGGTTCAGTCTACTGGAAACCCTAAAACGAGCCCTGTAGGTTGCAGCTCAAGATTGTTCCATTGAGGGACTGGGAGACTGATCAAGACATGGATATCCTTATGGGCTGAGCTTGTTCCTGAGGACTGAGGAAATCCCTCAAGCAGGGAGTTGTGAGCAGATGAGGTGAGCACAGGAGCTGCCAACACAGCTTTGGAACTCAGAGGTGATTATTGTGTGTGTGATGTGTGTGAGATGCTGTGAGTGTGTGTGTGTGTGTGTGTGTGTGTGTGTGTGTGTGTGTGTGTGTAGGGTGGCTACTAGAGCATCCACTTCTTGCTATTCATTCCAGGAATGGCTCATTCATTCAACATATTTATCATTTGTTGAGCACTTACTATGTGTAAAGAATAGTCTTCCTCAGGCTAATGATGTCCGGGTGAGTTTAAAAAGGCAGGTGGGCACCCAATTGTGAACAAAGTGAGCTGGGATGGCAGTGGTGCACTGCCTAGAGTGAGGCTGTGCCTCCTGGGCTTGGGGGTAGAAGGTGGGGATGAAGATGCTGCGTGGCACCCGCAGGCAGGATGTTCCTTTCGCATTGCACAAGACCAGCTGGAGTCCTGGCAGCTTCCCTCAACATGATGTCATCTCTCTCCTGCGACTTCACTCCCTCCTCCCAGCTTTCTCAGTAGTCTGTGCCCAGCCCTTGCCCTGCCAGCTCAGAATCCCTGCTCATTCTTCTTCTGCTTTTTCTTCTCAACAGCACTGCCCCCACTTCTCTGTACCCCTATTCCTCACTGTGGCATACAGTACTCTCCTGGCCACTGTTGAGTTCCCCAGCTACACAATTCATCCAGGACTCTGGAGTCTGGAGATTCAGCATTTAAGGATGGCCCTGCATCACCAGGGGTGAGCGACATTATAAATGCTCATCAATAGTGTTTGATAGCTCAAAGTCAAATCTCAGACTCAGCAGGGTTGTAAATTAAAAGTATAGTCTGTGGCTATGAGTTCAACCAGCCACAGGTTGAAAACATTTGGGGGAAAATTATTACCTGTGTTGAACTCGTACAGCTATGTCTTATCCTTCTCTTCTAAACAGCGCTATGCTACTTTATGTAAGAGACCAGTGTCCAGCATCCACAGCTTATGTTATCTGGGCAGATCCTTAACTATCTCCCAACACACTAAAGGATGACTGCAAGGACTCTTACTGTCCAGAGCTCCTGACCTAACCTGGGTGAGGCACCTTGTGTCAGTTTCGTATTAGTTTCACCCACAGTTCCTGTTTTGTGGTCCAGTCATATTACCCTGTTAGACAGTGCAGTACCTTCATGGGGCTGTCTGAAGGGAGGGGGCCTCTGCCACCAGCCACACCGAATGAGCATGTTCTGACTGACTCCCTTGGGTGATTGGGATCCCAGAACAAAGGTCCAGAGCGCAGGTCCTTGGAGGGCCACAGCCCCTGTGTGGACCAAGCAAGGGTTCCATCTCTAGGTGCCTTCCCTGCATGACACATAAGCCACTCCCTCTACCTCCAGGAGAGAGCAGGTGGGACAGAAGCCCAGCCTTTCTCACATGGCTGTGCGCAGTGGGAGGTGCAGGCTTGTTCATCCTGCCTTGGTTCTTTTTCCCTCTGTCTCAACTGGGTTTTGATAGTAAAGCATTATATTATAATTAAGCAATGAATTTAGCAAATTTTCTTTGGGGCCTTGTTCTCCATCATTTGGTAATGGTAGCTCCTCGGGCCTCCAGAGAAAGCTCCTGAGAAGTACACTGAAAGTATTTTCACTTCTTCTCACCTTTAGTTATAGTCTTAAATATTGTTTTCTGTGCTAACAATTGATAAATAAGCCACCATATGTGCATGGCTTACATAAGCGGAGAGAATTGCATCTGCTTTTCTCTGAGGGAGGAGGAGGTGCTGCTGATGGCTGCTTCTGTAGGCCTTGCTCTCGAACATCACAGGCTACTGGAAGATTAGGAATATTAATTGGAGAGAGGGAGAACAGGGGTATTTCACAGCCCCAAGTAGGGACATGCTGTGCTGAAGTGTACAGAGCACATCAGGAAAATGTATCCATTGGAGACACTGGTCTTACTGTCTTGTATGTATTGTTTCTTATGTGAAACGTAGATGGGGTAAGAGATGGGATGGAGGACAGTTCATGGAAGGGAAAAGAGGAGGAGAAATAAACTTTGAAAATTCTAGTTGCCATGACAACGTAATGAGCTCCAAAAGTGGCATCTCTGAACCAGTTTTGCATGGCAAGGCAGGGGAGCCCAGAAGGAAAAGAATTATAATAATAAAAATAATAAAACAGTGATTGTGAAACAAAAGACACAGCTGAAGAGGCTATTGGTGCTCCGGCCACTGTGTGGAGACCTGGACTGTCCGAGCTGATTGTTCCCGGCTGACCATGGCAGGGAGGTCCAAGTGTCTGCCATCAGGGACTGAGACGCTTTTTGTAGCCTCCAGCACGACAGACAATGTGCAACTAAGGAATTCTGACAAAAGAGACCCCGTGCATTGTGCGAGGCACACTGTGCTTCGGGGCTCTCTAGAGGGCAGGATCTCTGCCTGCTGTGTCTCCCCTTGTTTTCTGCCGCCCACTGCCCTGTCTTCGGTTCAGCTGTGCTCCTTTCAGTAAGTTTCCCTAGAGCCCTGGTGACTGTGCATGCTGTCTCTTTTCCCGTGACGGTTTGGGACATAGAGTTCCTGTTATGGGTGCTCACATGACACTCTAGGTGAAATTAGATGACTGGGTATTCCTTCTCAGTGAGTTCTCCCACAGACTTATGAGGCCAGTGTAAAAAGAAGGAAGCCTCTGGAAGCATAAAATATGAAGGATCTGTAGGTAATGCAGATCACACAAATTGGAAATACACCCACAGCCAAGCAGAGTCATTTACTACTGAAGAATACATTTAATAAGAGATCCCTTGACACTCCCTTGGGTCTTTTCAGACTGTGTTCTTTTTTAATTATTAGAATGGCCATGGACATCACTATCACACGTCCCTTTCCTAATATAGTGAGTGTTTATATAACAACATTTTGAACCAATCCATCGGTTAACACACTGGATCTTAGAAATGGTTGAAGTTGGGGATCTTACTGCCACCTTGTGCTTGCTTGATATTGGTACCCATTAATTTGTGTTTTGTATACTAATATCCCTCCTGCCAAGGTGTCTGGCACACAGTAATTAAGCTTTTTTGTTGAACTACTGAGTGAGCGCTTCATTCCGGTGGAAGCGTCAGGCCCACCTCATATGCGTGTGCTCCGTCTTCATGCCAACAAATGGTCCTTTGGCAGAGACCTATGTCAAGTGCAATAGATGACACCCGTATAAACCAAAATCCCCACAATAGCACCTTTTTCTCTCTGAAATCAGCAAATTTGAATTAGTCCTTTTTAAAAGCAAAACTTAGATCTGCTAATTTCACCCTCCTTTTAGATGTGTGTTAAATGGGTAATATTTACATGTGTCTTGTTCCTTAGAACCTTTTATTAGCAGGAAATTTCTTTTTTCCAGGCTTCATGTTTCCATGTAGAGAAGCTTCCTTCAGGAAATGCTTCCAGGCCTCTGTCCCCACCTTGCTTTCATTTTTTCTCATTCCCTCTACATGGTAGATTGCTAGCTGGTAGTCAACTTTTTACATCCAGCTGAACTGAACTAGCATGGTGCTGGGCATAGGGGACCAACCTGAGGATTGTTGCCAGCAGCCTAAGAGGCAGAACTGGAGAAGAAGAAATGAAGAGGCTGTTAGGGAAGCTGTTGCAAGCTGTCAGGAGCTGTTGGTTCCCTAGGAGGAGCTGACCATGCTGGCTTTTCTGGTGAACTTGGTTATTTCATTGGAGGGGTTGCACAGGACCTCATTGTCACTGAGAATGACTGCAGTTCACTTTGCTCTGGTCCTCATCTTGAACATCGCTTCCTGGCTCCAGAGGAGAAGATGGTGCACTGCTCAACCTCCTGGACAAGCTCATCACATTGACTTTTCTGATAGGAACTCAGCCTTCCTCCTGATTGCAGGAGCTCAGGACCTCGCTGTTGCTGAGGATGGCTGTGGTACTTTTGTGGGGAGCTCTGGTTTTTACCTTGAGCATTGCTTTCTGGTTCCAGTTCAGATTCCCCAGCTTGCTAGCACAGATCCTTTGTCCTGCAGGCATAGATGTTTTAACTTCCACCACTGATTGTTGGGCCTTCCTAGCACGGTTCCATGAAGCAGGCCTGCATGAGACACTGTCATAGATCCAGGTCCTGAGATCCTTTTGGTCTTTAGTATGTGGACAGATTTCCTGCACTCTCTTTTTACATATGATTCCTTGTGTGACAAAGTAATCTTACAAAATATGTGTGCCGTATTATATTGTTCTCCTTTGCAAAACCCCAAACTACAACACTCTAGGTGAAAATAGAGGACCAGGTACAGTTGTACTTGCAAATTCCGTATCTGCGGATTCAGCTAATCTCTGATGGAAAATATGTTTTTAAAAAAACTGCACCTATGCTAAATGAAGGCTATTTTTCTTATCTTTTTTTTTTTTTTTTTTGAGCCAGAGATTGAACTCATGCCCTTGTGCTTGCCCAGCAAGCACTTATTCTACTGAGCTATCTTCCCAGCCCCAATTAATTCTTCAATACTATGGTCTAAGAGCAGTTTACAAAGCATTTACAGTGAATTAGGTATTATAAGAATCCAGCGATGATTCTAAGTATGCAGAAGGATAGAAAGATGTGTGTTGACTACATGCAAACTCTAGGCCACTTTGTCCAGGGGGTTTGAGCATTCGTGGGTTTTCTGCCTCTTTGTCCTTATGTGAAATGACTTGCCCTCCAGGGGCAGGGGCCCTGATCCCTTCTTGCTCTTAGGTGCTTGGTAGGGGAGATGCCTTAGTTTCAGGGAGAGCTCCCTGTAAGAGGAAAGGCCTGGCCCTGTGGATGTACCATTGATTGGGTGGTTCCAGATTGTGGGGTAAACCTTAGAAAGAGGTCTCAGGAAACACAGTTCATGCTGTGCTCTTCAACAAGCTTAGTCAGAAATAAAACTGAACTTTTACATTAATTTATCTGACTCATGTATAACCTCCTTCTTAATTGGTTCCATAATCAGGAGGAGACTCAAAGGACAATTATATATGGAGCCATATAGTATGGTTATACTTGATTAGAAAGTCATTTTTCCTTTACACCTGCAATTTTAAATGATGTAATGCAGACTCAGGTAGGATTTTTGTCACATCTAAGGAATCCACTAATTCCAGTATACACACCTTAGATTTTTATAGTGCCAATCAGTTTGGAAAGAGTAGAAATAGAAATTAGCATTCAGGACCCTTAGCTAATATATATGCTTCTGATCACTGAATATAAGAATATTCAGAAGAAGCTAGAGACCTGATTCTTTCTCTTGGGGCTTTATGTCCTCCTCAGGAAGCAAAGATGCCACATTCACCTTGGCCTTCCCTGCAGTGGGTGTTCTTTGATGGCAGATACCACTGTGGTATCTATCCTGAGAGCAGCTTTATGAAAGAGGGGCAATTTAAATTAGACTTTGAAAGCTGGCTAGAACATAGCTAAGTAGGCAATAGTGTGGGTTTTGTCAGAGGAGATATGAGGTATGAGGAAACAGCATGAGCCCCATTGTTGAGATGGGCCTATATTTACTTGTAGGATAGCAGTTGAAAGTGATGGAAACAAGGCTGATTTGGTTCAGTCTGGCTTGCTTGTGCAGGCCACACAATGGAGGGGATTAGTGTTTATCCCACAGATGGCAGTTACTGTAGGTGCTGGACCAAGGACGCAGGATGACCATGTGGGACATGGCATTTTAGGCAGATTTTGTTGCAGACATGGTTTGTAGGGAAGGACACCTGCTTGTCTAGATCTGCTGCTGCCTCCCCAGCCCTAATCTGGGAGCTCTGAGCTGGCCTAGCATGAGGACCATACTGTGCCTGTCTGCACCACTTGGAGCCGGAGCAGACATGCCTGGCACAGCACTTAGGTTAGGTTGTTTCTAAGAGAAGCAGAACATTTATTCTAACCAAACTACCGAGATTGCATATCACAATGCAAATTTCAGGAGAAAGGGCATTTATTGGGTAATTTAAAAATCAGTAACAATAAAGTCACCATTTACCTGTAAATGTGCTATTCTGTCAGAGTCATAGCAAAGAGCTGCATGTAACAGCAATGACAACAGGCACTGTTTTTGAGTTGTTGACTGTCAAGACTTTGGTTACTCTGCTGCTGTATATCCAGCATATATACATATACTGAGAGGGAGATGCTAAATAGATAATGGGATTTGAAAAAAATAAGGACAAAAACAAACACACAGAGGCAACTCTGAGTTAAAGATTGTAGAAGAATCCATCACCATAATAGGAAGAACTAGTCTAGCCTATTGGTTCTGGATTGAAGGGTTCAAGCTGAATCCTGGTTCTTCATTTAATTAGGTATGTGACCATGGGGAAATTTCCCAGACTTTCTGAATCCCATTCTCTCAATCTATACAATGATGATCATACGACTATAGAGGTTTTTATTGTTAAGTCAGGTAATGAACACAAAGAACTTGGCACAGTCTGTAGTACATTAATAGATTCTTGATAGCACACAACATTTCTTATTAGAGGCCTTCTAAACTAGCCACCCGTAAAACTCAGATTTACTGTTAAGCACTTTATCTTGGACTTATGCTTTGTAAGAGGATGAGTACAGATAGTGTGTAGGATGAATGTTGGAAATGCACGGAGCAGCAATGCTTATTGGAAGAAGCCAAGTTCAGGAAGCCACAGGACAAACCCTGGATTCCAGGGAGCGCAGTGTAAATATGTTAAATACAGAAGTGAAGGGAAAGTTATAGCTCATAAAACTTTATTTCTGGAGCCTTAGGGCTGTCTTCGTTGGGGTGGAGCAAGGGACAGGCAGGGAAACTAAGCCTCTGACCCCATTTATAAGATGCATGTCAACTGGGACTAGGGTTCTGGGAGGGGTTCCTCAGTTCACTTTGTATCAGAGCCAGGAGTTTCTTTTCTTTGGCTGGGTCACTGGCTGGCCAGTAACCTACGGAGCCTAAGGCCACCTGTTATTGACCAGCTAAGAGCTTAGAACTGACAGATGTATGCCCAGGCAGGAATCAAAGACAGAACCAGTCCAATGTCTTTAAATTGAGTTAGCAATCTTGGTGCTAGACAAAGACCAATACTTGTGATACAGGCAGGGGGAAACAGTGTGGAGAGAAAAAGAGACTCAGAATAGGTATTTAGAAGAAGGTCCTGGAAGTATTTCCTTGGCAGAGAACTGGTTTTTAATGTGGTCCCGGTGTTCTTGGGACAGTGGAGTGGACATGTCCAAGGAGCCAGATCTGATGTGTATGATGTGTGATCCTCCAACCATCAGGGGAAAGATGTCACTTGGGGTGAGAGTATAAGCTAAAGATGTGACAACCACATGGGTCGTGTGAGTGAAAACTGCCACTGTGAAGAATGTGTGGGCTGCCAACAACCAGGGCCAAGAGAGGCAAGAACTGTGTGTTCCACCAGCGCCTGTTCTTGGCTTCATACAGAGCCCCACCCAGTGGACCCTGCCACTCCTAACTCCCACACAGGAAAAGCATTCTGAGAACGTTGTTACACTTCACTAGACACAGGATCACTGAGCTGAAAGCATCACCACTCCCTGTATCCGTCCCCTGTCACCTTCAGTGAATCCGCATTGCCTGGTCGATGGGATCTTTCAGTCAGCAAACTCTCCCCTTCTTTGAAGCACTTGAAAATATTGACTTCAGTGACATCCTGTGTTCCTGACCAGTAATGGTGAACCTTTTAGATCTTTCAGTGAACATCCAGCTGAGGTACAGGTGTCCATAGGCTTGCTACCATTGCTCTAAGCTACAGCCAGTAGTTCAGGCCATGATGCTGCTGGGGGCCATTAGGATTCTGTAACAGGATACTATAGACTGGGTGCCTTAGAGCAGTGGATATTTGTCAGGATCAAGACAGTGGCTGATTCAGTGCCTGGTTCACATATCACTGTCTTTTGCTTGGGAAGAAAAGGCAGAGCGAGGGTGACTGAATCTTAGGGCTCTTTTTCATATGGCCCTAATACCATTCTTGATGACTCCACCTTTATACCCTAATGACCCCTCAAAGGCCCCACTTCCTGCCAGCACCATCTTAGGGGTTTGCATTTTAACATAGAAATTTTGGAGGGACACAGACATTCCATCTATAACAGTCACTGAAGCTACAGGGTCCTAGTCACTGGCTAGCGACCACTCAGTAGAGACTCCACTGTCCTAGAAACCCCCATTTCAGCATGTACATCCAAAGTTTCCCTGGAGAGAGGTGAGAGAGAGAGAGAGAGAGAGAGAGAGAGAGGCAGAGAGACAGAGACAGAGAGAGACAGAGAGAGAGACAGACAGAGAGAGAGAACTGATCCTAAGAGCATCAAGGCTGTTGTGCTACATCCCTTCCTTCCTGAAGTTCACGAATTGGGACTAGTCATGTGGCTCTGTCTAACAGCAAGGGTGGGGAGGAAAAACTGAGGAGAACAGGACATGTTCTTTTCCTCTAGGTTCTAAGGGAACATTGTTTCCCCACTGGGAGCCTTTCTGAGCGTTATTGCCCTACTCTTCACATGAAGTTTCATTTGCCACCTCAGCTGTAAGCCTTCTGTGTTCTTGTGATCTTCCACTTCATAGCCCCAAAGCTTTGCCTCTGTTCTGTGCTACAGAGCCCTGTTTTCAGTACGAATGGATTACTTCAAGCTCGCCACACCATCACCCAAATGTCCTATACCAAATCCTCCACCTCTTCTCTCTGCTGACTCACCCATCTAGCCATGTTGGGTAGGTGGGAGCTTGGAGTTGCTGGCTCTTATGTGATCTCTGAATGCCATCTTATTCTGTAAATATCTGTTGATCTTCCCATCCTTCTATTTTTACTCTCCTTGATTGTGTCACACCCAGGTTCCTGCCACAGTCTACCAAATGGTGTCTTCTTCTCATCTATAATTTTTGGCACAAATAGAGCTAATTTCTCAAAAATAGATCTAATCATGTTACTCCCTTATGTAAAAATCTTTGAGGATTTCCTGTAACCCACAGAATAAAGTAAATCACATCAAATCCTTGGGGAAATGGGATTGTATTTGAACAGAATAAGACAAGATCTGGACATGCCACCATAAGTTAGTTAACTTCATTGACTCTTGGTTTTCCCATCAGTGATGGCAAGATGATACCTGCCTCAGAAGGTTGCTTTATATGTTGAACCTGTCATATGTCTGCCATCTGGTTAGTTGGGACTCTGGGAAAATCATCCTCACATTTGTTCTAAAATCTGGGCCAGTTGCTTGGCCAACCTCTGATCTCACCACCACCTGCTCCCTCCCTGCCCATTCCACTGCACCCACACTTTCTCTCACTATGGCAGGGGCTAAAGAGAGTTATACAGATCCTTTCCCCAGGAATGAAGTATTTGACTTTAAACATATTTTCCACAGCTGGTCACATAGCCTCTTCCCACTTTACAACCAAGAGACAGACAGCCAAAATTACTGTGTGAGCAGCATTAAATAACCCTTCTGTTATATTGTGGTAATCGCTCCTGTCTCTGCCCTTGGGATCACCTTTGCCCAGTCAGGCTCTGATACTTGGACTCCAAGTAACTATAGCTCAGTCAACCTCATCAGGTTTTCTTTTAGCTTTCTTCAAAAGATAGTGTGGCGCATAATAGCTTTTAAGAACATCAATGACCTCAAGGCAAGGATGGATGCTCCAAGACTAACTAGAAGGAACACAAACTATACTCATCATAGCTGAGGAAGCTGAGGGACCTGGAAGGATGTGACCCTTCTATCTCACTGCTTTGTCATCTTGGCCTTGGCTACTGTTGAACTCTCATGATCCCTCCCATCAGATCCAGCCATCCATCCTGTGTTTTCTCAGGCACTTATATCTCCATTTTCTCCCTCCCTTTCAGAGTACAACATCCTCCTCCCTGGCACCTTTCTTAGATTTACAGGCAATTTTCTCTCCCTGTTCATACGTGTCTCATTTATAGCATATGCTATTTTTTACTCATTTACTTAGCTGTCTCCTTGGAAAATTAGATTTACTTGAGTATAGCAATGACATCCTGTTTTTGTGTTTTCCAGTCTAGCCAGTGATTTAGTGGCACTGGATGGATCTGTGTCTGGATAACTGGAAGTAATTGATTCCTATAATAACACAAGCAGACAGCGGCAAAGTTCACACCCAACCCCAGAGCTTCTGAGTTTTATGGAGGTGGGATCTCACTGTGTTACCCAGAGTGACTTTCAACTACTGGGTTAAAGTGACCCTCCTGCCTCGCCCTCCAGCATAACCTGCACAAAAAGTATGGACTACTATGCCTTGCTCGGGTTTCTGGTTTTTGTTCTAATCCTTTCCTACTGTACTTCATCTAATTTGTAGTCTCTCAGTCTTTTGTAAGAGTGCATTCCACACTCTATCTCCTTGCCTTTAGAGACTTTCTTATCAGACTTTCCTCTACTCATCTTCATTATTGCCAACTTGCTTTGTCTATTTCTCGTTTGGTGCTAATATCGCACGCCTATTCAAGGTGGATATTTTCTCTAAATAAAAGGTTTTCAATCTAATTTTTTAGACCTTTAGTGTAAATGCTACAGGAAAAAAAATAGGTTAATTTTAGTTTGAAGTTTGACAGTTTTGAATTAAAGGGCTCTAAATGACTTTGGGGGCTTAATGGATTACAAAGATCAAGTTACTCCTGACATGTTCTGGCTGAGAATATTTTGCAAACTGTAAAGGAGCTTTCTAGTGCTATGTGTAGTGAGTGCAATGCCTGCCGCATAGTGGGTACTAAATAAGAATGTGATGAACAAAGGAAGACTGCCTACCCCACCCAGAATCAAGAGTATAAGGATTATGCACTTTTGCCTTTTTAGGTAATGCATAACCCATTTTATCTTTAAAAAAATTAAAAATCTTTTATTTATTTATTTGGTATAGGTTCCTGCTATGCAACTTGAGCTTGTAGTGATCCTCCTGTCGGCCTCCCAGCACTGGGATTATAGGCATGCACCACCATTCCCAGTTTTGGTGTCCAGCATGGCGTGGCACTGCTGTGGCATGTAGTACCAGGGAGTGAAACTGCGTCTTTGGTACTATTTTTGGTAATGACTAATTTATATTCCCACCAACAGTGTATAAAGGTTGCCTTCACATTCTTGCTAACACTTGTCTTTTCTCTTTTTATACTAGCTATTCTAACAAGTGTGATATGATATCTCCTTGTGATTTTTATTTGCATTTCCCTGATGATCAGTGAGGCTGAGCATTGTTTCCTACACCTGTTTGCCACTTACATGTCCTCTTTGGAGACATGTCTATCCTGATTGTTATTTGTTCTCTTGTCATTGAATTATTTGATTACTTATACATTTTTGATATTAACCTTTTATGAGGCACTTAATTTGCAAAGTTTTTTTCTATTCTGCAGACCATCTCTTCACTCATGCAATTGCTTTGTGGAACTGTTTTAGTTTGATGCAATAAATTTGTAAGTTTCTGCTTTTTCCTGTTGGTACTTTTGGAGTCATGGCCAAAAGCAGTTGGTGGTGATGAACCTATGACATGCATAGTGTAGCAAGCACTCAGAACTCTGTGGACACACAAGCCAAGTTGCTTTGCTGGTTTTCTAAACTAAAATCTCAGTATTCAGATTTAATTGCAGTGCAGGCATTCCATGATGAATAACTGGGCTTTGGGTGGCAGCTTGGGCATTTGGTCTCTAAAAAATAATCCATCACTGGCCTTGCCCAACAACACTAAGAAGCTTTTCTCCTGTTTTCTTCTATTAGTTTTATAGTTTCAAGTCTTATATGTCTATATTTAATACATGTCAGGCTGGTTTTTTCCTACTGTGCAAGTTGTGGGTCCAGTTTCATGCTTCTGCACGTTGAGTGACCAGTTCTTCTAACACTGTAGCAGAGAGACAGCTCTCTTTCCCCACTGTGTGTTGTGGCCAGTTTTTCTTGAAGCCAGTGGTAGAAGATCCACTGGCTGTAAATGTGTGGCCTTATTCTCTTCCATCATCTTGTCTTCTATATATGTCTAGTTTTGTATTAGTACCATACTGGTTCTTTAATTAATTTATTTCTTGTGGTAGTGGGGATTTAACTGGGCTTGTGCTAAGCCTCGGCCCTTTAAATTTTTTTTTTTCTTTTTAATTTGCAAGAGGATCTTGCTAAGTTGTTCAAGCTGACTTCCAATTTATGACCTTCCTGCCTCACCTCTAGAGGAGCTTTGATTCTGTATTCTCAGTATGTCCCACTGTGCCCAACTACCATACTAGTTTGTTTGCTATTAATCAAGTTTGAATGCAGACAAATGATGACTTTACTTTTCTTCAAGACTTACTTTACTCAGGGTCTTTTATCTCTTTGTGTGTTTTATTTTTCTTTCTTTCTATCTATTTATTTATTTATTTATTTTTGGGACAAGGTCCTGTAGTGTAGCTCAGACTGGCCTTGAACTTACTATATAGCCCAAGCTGGCCTCAAGCTCACAGCGATCCTACTGCTTCAGCCTCCCAAGTACTGAGATTATAGCCTGGTTTATGCACAGTCTTTTGTGGTTGGGATTATTTTTACTATTTCTATGAGCAATGCCATCATAGTTTTGATAGAGATTGCATTAAATCTTTAGATTGCTTTGGACAGCATGAACATTTTAACAATATTAACTCTTCCAGTCTTTGAACACAGATATTTTTCTGTGTAAGTGGAAAAACTTGTCTATCCAAGATTTTTCACCAATGTTTTACAGTATTCGATGTGTTTGTTCCTGTGTTTTCTGTATCTGTACATGGGATTATTTTTTTGGATTCTTTTTTAGATAGTGCATAAAAATGCTATTGATTTCAAATATTGATTTTCAAGTTGCAGTGTTGCTAAATTTTAATATTGTTTTTAACAGTTTTTATGGTGAGCTTTGGAATTTTCTATGGATAAAATCAAAGTCTTGTACGAATGAATACAATTTAGTTCTTTACTTTCCAACTGGATGAATTTGTTTCTTTATCTTATTAAATTGCTCTAACTTTTCCTAGTACTGTAATACATGAAGTGGCAGGAATAGAGATCTTTGTCTTGTTCCTGGTCTTCAGAGAAAAGCCTTTAGCCTCTTACTGTTGAGTATAACATTAGCTATGGACTCCTTATGTGTAGCTTTTATTATACTGAAGTACATTCCTTTAATATCTAGTTTGTTAGGAGCTTTCATCATTAAAGGATATTGTATTTTCTCAAATACTGCATCTGCATCTATTAAGATGATCATTTGTTGTTACCCTTCATCTGCTAGTGTGATGTGTCACATTTGTTAATTTGTATTGTTAAACCAAGGATCCTTTTAATGTGCTGTTGAATTCAGGACTCTGTATTACACAGAGTATTTTCACTTCTCTGTGAGTCTTTCATGTTCTGCCTATTCATTCCCCTCTCTCCCCAACCACAAGCAACCACTGATCATTCGACCCTCTCCATGGCTTTGCCTCTTACAGAATGTCATATAGTTGAAACTACACAGTAAGTAACTGTCTTAGTTCATCACCAGGCTGGCAAACCTTATACAGACTGAGAACTCAAACTGCAAGCACAAGGTTGGATAGATGTGTATTTTGCAAATCTTTTCTTAATTGATGGCTTGCTTTCTCATACTCTTGAAATTATCTTTGTAGAGATATTTAATGAACTTATTAAGTTTTTAATAAGGTCCAGCTTACTGATTTTTTTGTGTGCTCAAGTATGTTTTTGGTGTTGTATCTAAAAAGTTATGGCAAAAATTAAATAAAGAAAAGTTGTCACTATACACAAGGCCATCTCAGTTTGTTTTTTCTTGTAGGAGCTTTATATTGAAGTTTATTTTCTTGTCTCATTTTTGCTACTATAACAAAATAACACAGACTAGGCAACTTTTAAATAGAATAAATTTATCACTTATTAATAGTACTTATTTACCACTTTTAAACAATACTTATTTATCACAAAGTGCCAACACTGCAGTTAAATGTGAATACTAAGCTTTTTTTTTTTTTTGAAGAAAACAATGTTTACACTTGGCTTGTGAGCTGACAGAGTGGGCTGTGTCCATTGTTTCACACATGCTGTAGGTTCACCACATTGTCTAACAGAATACTTAGGACTGGGTATGATAATTTATAAAGGAAAGAAGTTTCATCATCCCACAGTTCCGCAGCCTGAAGTCCTACATCAAGTGACCGACTACTCAGGCATGGCCTTATTCTTGTCAGAATGTAATGGAAAGATGGTCAAGCAGACAAATGCAGAGGAGGCAAACCACAAGAGTGGCAGCATTGCTTTATACCAACCTGTCCCTGTAATAACTAATCTAGTCCTAAGAGAGTGGGGACTCAGTCACTACTACAAGAATCAATCCAATCCTTTAAGAAAGGTATTAATCCTTCTCAATTACCTAATCACCTCTTAAATTCTCCAACCAATCCCAACACAGTGGCAGTCAGATTTTAACATCAGTTTGAGAGGGTCGTATGATACTAAAATTGACTTTTCAAATTGGCTTTTCTTCATTTTGTAATATGCATTTATGATTCCTCCATGTCTTTTCATGGCTTAATAGCTCATTTGTTTTTAGTACTGAATAATAGCTCATTTTTTTTACTGCTGTGGTCTGGATGTACCTCAGTTTTATTTTTAAAAATCTATTCACCTACTGAAAGCCATCTTGGTTGCTTTTAAATTTTAGCACTTATGAGTAAAACTACTATAAACATCCATGTGTGTATTTTTATGTGGAGATGAGTTTTCAACTTGTGGGGTAAATGCCAAGGAATGTGATTGCTAGATCATAGATAAGAGCATATTTAGTTTATAAGAAACTGCCACTCTACCTTCTAAAATGGTTACACCATCTTCTATTCCTACCAGTAGTGAATGAGAGCGCATATAACTCTACATTCTCATCACAGTTCAGCTTGGCCAGTGCTCCAGATTTTGGCCATCCTAAGAGACCTGCATTTGTTATGCATTATTATTTTACTTTATTGTCTCATGATATATGATGTCAAGCCTCTTTTCTGTTTTTTTTTTTTTTTTTTTTTTTTTGGCAGGAGTGGGATTCGAACTCACGACCTTGCACTTGTCAGGCAGACACTTGTGCCATGGAACTATCTCCCTGGCCCATACCATCTTTTCTATTTTTGCTTATCAGTCCTTTATCAGATGTGCATTTTGCAAATCTTTTCTTAATTAGTGGCTTGCCTTCTCAGTCTCTTGAAATTATCTTTGCAGAGCAGTTTTTAATAAGGTCCAGCTTAATAAGTTTTTATTTTTTTAAATATGTCCAGCTTCCAAATTTTTGTGTTTAAGCATCATGTTTTTTGGTATTAAATCTAAAAAGTTGTGGTGAAATTAAATTAAAAAGTCATCACTATACTCAAGGTCATCTCAGTTTGTTCTTATTTTCTAGGAGTTTTACAATGAAGTTTATTTTCTTGTCTCATGTTTGCTGCTGTAACAAAGTATCACAGGATAGGTAACTTTGAAATAGTATAAATTTATTTCTCAATTCTAGAGAACAAGAGTTCCAAGTTCAAAGTGCCAATGGATGTGGTGCCTGGTGAGGCATCTGTTCTTCCAAATGACGCCTTATTGCAGCATCTTCACAAGGCAAAAGGACAAAAAAAAAAATGGCCAAGAGGAATGAACGTTGTCCTTATATAGCAGAAAAGGTGGAAGAACATAGAGCCCCGGTTAGTTCCCTCAAGCTCTACTCCAAGGTTTCTAATCCTGTCCATGAGGGTGGAGCACTAATGGCCCAACTACTTCCAATGGCCCTGCTTCTTAATCTGTTACACTGGGGATTAAGTTTTAGTATGCATTTTAGAAAATATTTCAACATCTATCCATAACACCTATGTTCTACTTTGAGTTAACTTTTATAAAGGTTGTGAGGTCGGTGTCTAGGTTATTTTTTTGTAGGTAGAAGTCCAGTTTCCACTCTATTTGTTGAAAATGGCTTCCTTGCTGTTGCATTTCTTTTGCTCCTTTGTCAGACATTAGTTTCCTGCATGTATATGGCTCTATTTCTGGGCTTTCTACTTTATCTCCTTAATCTATCTGTCTATAATAAAACTACTTTATTTTTATTAGTATAGATTCATAGTAAATCTCATAGTTGATTCTCTAACTCTGGATCTTGTACTTTACTATATGAAGCTTAGAATTTAGTTGGCAGTAGCCACAAAATTACTCGCTATACTTTTGACCGGGGTTACACTGACTCTATCTCCAGTTTCAAAGAAATGACATCTTGACAAT
>PVKN010002738.1:0-40820 GCA_004027915.1 Capromys pilorides
TGAATACCTCCTCCAGTGAGAACAGCCGAGTTCACATCAGGAAAACCAGCCCCAGAAACCTTCTCCAGGAAAATCAACAGCACGCAGTCTTTCCCTCCCGCTGGCCTTGTATATGTTGGCAGTGGTCCTCAGATGGGCCTTTCACGCCCAGAACCTTGCTGAGTCTGTTCAGCTGGGTGTCCCTACTGCTCAAGTTGACCGTGAGCAGATCCATCATGGGATCTATCCTCTGAGAATCTGTAGTTCTGTGACTTTTCTTAGTACAAGAAAGAAAAAAAGCACTCTTTTTCTTATATAAAAACAAATTCATTCAAATCAGCCCCAGGATGGAGGGGAGGTAGTTATTAACATACAGTGTCTTTATGAGATCCTAGAAAAAATTGAATTATTCTATGTGAAGTAGCAAAGAGACCAAGGTGTGTGTTTCTCTTTCCACCCGTCTTCTTTCATTCATCCACTCATTCAGTTATTTATGCTCTCTTCTGTTCCCGGTCTCCAGCCCACACAGCTTTCCTTTCCATGGCCGCACGTGCACTGGTGCTGTTGGTACCCTGCACCAGCACCCTCAGCTCTTAGTACTTCTGGGCACAACTACTGAGCTCTGAGCTGCTGGTACTTGTGACCCTGTGCCATGGGTCTTCTTAGTGCAGGCCAGAAACACTAAGGAATCAACACAACTCACGAGGTGTCTTCCACTAATTGCTGACAGAAGTTTGAGGCCAGTCCCCCTCCCCCCCAATAATTGAGGCACATCATTCACTCTGCTTCTGAGAGCTCCCCAGTAAGGTTGCCCACTGAAGACATGTGCTTGACTGGCCTATTGCCCTTCCTGTCTCACCCTCCTACTCCTCACTTCTCAAACAAGTGTTCGGGTCTACCGGAGGGGGAGCCACTGAAACAGATACTCAGGGCCCTCCTTCCGCATTTATTTCCATGGCCAGGCTGCTCTAGCAGCCTAATGCTTACTAGTGACTTCACGCTGCCTCACTGGGCTCCATGTCCCAGGGGACAGACGGGCTAAGCTCACTTCTTAAGCCAGGCTGCATTTCAAGGCGTCTGATGCACATACCCATGGAGGGCCACCTGCAATCAGCCTGCCCCATTCCAAAAACCTCCAGTCTAGAAGAAGGAGGCATGAAGCTGTCATCAGGTCATAGGGCTGTGGCAGAAAGGCACCGCTAGACTCAACTGTCACACAGGTGGTCATCGGGGAGATTCAGCAGGGAACGACGCTTATCAGACATCAAATAATAATTTGATACTGAACTGCAAAAGAATCAGAGACATATGCATTATGCTTCCATTGAAACACACACTTAGGTTTGAAAATTAACAGGATATGTGCTTGGGGAGGGATTTCCCCCCGCTTTTCTTTGTGTCCAGCCAGATTACTTAGAAAATAACTCAGGAATTTTTCACAGCTAGTAACCCCCGCTCCACCCCATAACCTCCACCCTTTTACATCAGTTGTTTCCTCACCCAGAGCTAATTAATGAAAGCAACATTTATCAAAGATGGCAAGTCAGCCATACAGCACTGTGCATGTCATACAGGACTGGGGGAGGGTGGTATAGCCCATGCAATGGACCCATTTCTGGAAGGCATACGTGACAGTTACTCACTGCACATCTGCCATGTGTCATGCCCATTGTGTGGCACATTTCCTACATCCATTCGACCCCAGGATATCCCGCCTGCCGAGGTAGGTGCTATCAATTCATAACTTACATATCAGAAACTGAGATTTCCAATTAAAGGTTTGTGTCCCAGGTCAGACAACCAGTAAGTAGTGAAGATGTCATTTGAGCTCTTAACCAAAACTGCACAGGGAAATACTTCAAAGGATCCATAATCAGGACCTCATTCTATTAAAAAGCTTTAGCACATAAAAAAAAGAAGAAAAAAAACTACTAACAGAATGAAAAGAAAACCCACAAAATGGGAAATAATTTTAGCCAACTCTCCCTCAGACAAAGGACTTACACTGAGAACATATAAATAATAATTTAAAAAGTCCCTAAATTCAAAGACCCAATTAAGAAAATGGGCATTTGAGATGAATACACACTTTCAGGTGAAGAAACACAAGGCAAATAAATGCATAAAAATGTTCAATATCATTGGTCACTTGAGAAATGCAAATTAAAAGAACACTGAAATTCCATTTCACCCCAGAAAGAATGGCTATTATTAAAAAATCAACCAATAACAAATGCTGGAGGGGCTGTAGGGGAAAAGGAAGCCTTCTCTACTATAGAATGGTAGAACCACTGTGGAAATCAAAGTGGAGATTTCTCAAAAAAACTAGAATTAGAGGTCCCATTCAACCAGCTATTCCCTTCCTGGGTATCTTCCCAGAATATTTAAAAACATCATCAAACAGTGGTACACATGTACCCATGTTTAAAGCAGCACAATGCGTCATTCCTAAGCCTAAGGAATAATCCAAATGCACATCAACCAAGGAATGGATAAAAAGATGTGATATTTTCATACAATGGAGTACTACTCAGCTATAAAGAAATGTAAAGCTGTGGCTTATATAAGTGAATTAATAAATGGATGCAACTAGAGGCTATACTCAAAAATGAAATAAATCAGACCTGCATATGCAAATATCATATTGTCTTCCTAGTGTAAGAAACTGAGAGAGTAAATAAAATACAAAAGGTACAACAGGCACTGTGAAAGGGAAAGAAACTGCTCAAAATGAAAGAACAACTAGGATGGAGGAAAGGAGACAAGAAGGAAGGAATATATAAAGAAGCACCTAGTGTTTATATTGATTGATTAACCTTATGTGTCTGTAGTAACCTGAGCAACTACTTTGAAGATAACAATATGCAATATAACCATTGTTATTTTCCTATCATCTTGTTCTGAAATTTTGTACCATTTTTATCCTTTTTTATTATCTCTAAATTTGTAAAGTGGATACAAAATAACATTTGAACTCTCCTCCATCTTCCCAAACCTGTGGGGTGGGCCCAGCCTCCCTGAGAACGAAAAGCGGTTCTGATGTCCTCCCTGCACTTCACAGATGAGGACACTGAGGCTCAGTGAGGCAAACTCTGAAATTTCCCATTTATGCAGAGAAGCTGTTGGGCAGAAGGAACCCTCCGATGGCCTGTCCAGATGTGAAGCCCTTGAAGGATGCACCAGGAGAAATCCTTTGTGATGGTAGAGCCTGTTATGTGGCTCTAGTCCTCCCATCCTTGAATTGAATGGTTTATAGATGGGACACAATCATAAGGCAGATTTGTCTGCTATCAAACTGGAAGAATACTGTGGATTCCCAGGTCTGTACAGATAGCCACTCCAGGGTGACCTCAGGGCCACTGGGTGACCCGGCAGCCTCTGAAATCCTTCCAACATCTACCTCACTCTCCAGTACTCCCAACCAGGCTGGTCCTTGGTGGTACTTCACGTCTCTGTGGAGTCCAAGATCTAGTGAAAAGGTGTCTCGAGGGTAGGAGAACAGCTTAAACTCTTAAACGGAATCTGCTTGATGGATTTACTAGCCTCAGATGTCACAGTCCTGAGAAAGGGAAATGTATATTCATCCATGGACAGGAAGATAGGATGGGAAGACCAAAGAACTTACTGCTGCCACCTGGTCAGAAACAAAAACCACATCAGGTTCTTCAGACTGAAAAGAAGAGAAGCCCACTTTAACTAGCTTAAGCCAAAAATGGAGGATATTCATGAGGACAAGGAGATTTCAGCCTGCAGTGGTTGATACATTGTGTCAACTTGAGAAGTTTAGAGGTTAAGCAGCTAAGCAGCCCAGCAGGGAGCCAGGTTCCCCATTGCATAAACATCCTCATCCTGTATGAGAGGAGGGCCTCCTTACAACAAGCCTGGGGGAGGGGGGTCACCTGCCTACACTATAAGGGAGGTAGAGAGGCTCACTTTACCCTCCCCCCCTTTTACTCTTGTTGTTTTTGCTGTCTTCTCTGTTGCCTGTGCCATGTCACCGTGACTTGGAGCCAGCTGATTATAGACTGAAACCTCCATGAACTGTGAGCTAAATAAACCTTTCCTTTCTTAAATTTGGGTGCTGGGTTTTTTCTCTCAGCAATGAAAACAAAGTACCCAAGACACAACCCAAAGGAAGGAAATACAGCCAACCCCTAGAACCGGAAACAAGAGTGGTTCCTCTCCTGGACTTCCTGGTCCAGGCTTGCCCATCTCTCACTCCTGCTCCTTTCAGGTGTTCTGCAGACCAGTTCTCTGCTTCCAGGCCAACTTGGCAGAAGGCCAAGCATAGCATCCAGGACAGTTCTGTTTTTGAGACTAGTGGTAATCAACAGCTGACTTCAAACTCCTCAGAGAGAAAGTACATTGATCCAGTTTTGGTTGTCTCGAACTCTTAGCTCAGTGTAATCAGATGTTCAGATCTGTACAAGGACCACAGTTGGGTGGTCCTGCTTCTCTCACGAGAAATGGCAGTGTGGCCTGAGAAAACCCCCCATTTCCACTAACCTACAATACTTTGAGTGGTACAGACTGATAGTTTGTCTTAGTTACTCTTCTCTCGTTGCTTAGACAAATACCCAACACTCAAAATGAGAGAAGGAAAGGTTTACTTAGCTCACAGCTACTGGAGGTTTCAGTCCATATTCAGCTGGTTCCAAGGCAGAGAGGCACAAGGCAGAAAACCACCATTTATGGCGGCAGCTAAGAGCAAGAGCGTAGGGAGAGCTAGCAGCAGCTCAGGCAGCTAACTTCTCTTCCTCCTTTACATTGAAATGCAAGTCACCTGCCCCAGGGCAGGTGCAGCACCCATTTCCAGGATAATCAATTACAAATTCCAGAAGCCGCCCCAAGACTGTATGAGGCTTTGGGGGGACACCTATACACAAACCATAACATAGTTGTTCCCTAATATCTCTTTCCCCTTTCTTCACAGCAGTAGAAGCCTTTCATATTTAGCTAAGAATGGTGCTGCAGGAAGGTCCTTTGGAGGAGAGCTCACACCATGGCTCTTGCTTTTCTGAAGTGTGGATGGACTGTTAGAGAGGAGCTAGCCATCTCAAGCCACATAGGAAAGGGAATGTGGAGGATAGCAGAGTAGAAATGCAGAGTCTGAGGTTGGGCTGATTCGGGAGCTGAGTCTTCCACCCCAGGTGGCTCAAGCAGACTTCCCAGTGATGGCTTCTCCACCAAAAATGATAGAATTTACTACCAGAAAGCATGTAGAGAAGCAAAGCCTGGAAGTCTTCCTTCTTTTTCCACTTTGTGCTCATAGTTAAGGTGCATATGTATGTGTGCCTATGTCACACACACACACACACACACACACACACTCACCAGTCTCAAGAGAGTGGAGGGAGACATTTCTTTCTGTGACCCCTAAAACTCATCCATTCTCTTATTCCTGCAACAAAACCTGTAGTTCCTCTCTCTCCCCTGCTTGGGCATTTGACGTTGGTTGAGGGATTATTTGGGGAGATGATCAGGATCTCTGCAGGGACTTTCTGCTGATGGGCAGATTTTTTCTTCTGCTAAATAGTGGAGCTTCTGGAGAGGAAGGAAATCCTTTGTTCTTTGTTCTCAAGGAGACAAATTATTATTTCTCTCTTCTGAAGAGCTTCTCGTATGATGAGTGAAATATCACAAATAATTAGGCCAAATAGCAATGCAAGTCCCCCTAGATGTGACGGATGCGCCTGCTATTTCATTTATCCTTGTCGATGGAGCTTCTGCCTGTCTTTAAGTTGATGCAGAGATAGCTCTGGGTATTCCCTGACCAAGGACTGGAATCATGCTCTTTATTGAATATTTACCATTTCTTATTTGATTTTTCTTCTCTTGATCCATTGTTTCACAATTTAAAAGTTCTGCTATTTTGATCTCATGTAAGATCTCTGTAGTTTAGCAGATGCCTTGTTGTTGGCCTCCTTTATGTCTTGGGAGGCGGCTGACAGCCACACTGAAAGGCTACTGTGCTGTGCTAATTCTGTCTATTTAGCGGTGTTAAGGAAGAAGGGGCTTCCGCAGAGCCACTCCGTGGTTTCCTGAGCTAACCAGGCCACATCCATGCCCAGAGAGAAGGCCAGCTTGAGGCTTCTCAGGCTAGTGCCTCCCCCGAGAAGCCGACCGGTGGGCCTGGAGGAGCGGAAAGGAGGATCCTGCCAGCAATTGGCCTTCAACAAATATTTTTATTTGCTGATGGATTAAATAAAGTGCATGAGGTTTTAAAGCTAAGTATTTTGCTACCATTAGAGACAAATGTTGATTAAATTCTGCAGAAGGCAGGAATATCAAAGGGTATAAGATCTCACCTGGCTTATGCTTCAGTTTTCACTTTTGAGCAAATCCTTGTGATGTAATCAACCAATAAAGAGGTTATAGGGGAGTCCCTCCTGAGCTCTGAGCTCAGCTCAGAGCTAGATGCCATGAACGTACAGAAACATGAGGTGAATTTCCTGCCTTTGGAGTCCTTCTAATCCAGGAATAGTGTAACAAAGGTGCATGTGATTTTGTTCCTAAGTAATGAGACTGATGTCACGAAACAGGATGTTGATTACCGAATGGTAGGGAACCAGCTAAAAGTAATGTAATAGGGTCAAGATCAGAGACAAGGTCAAGAGCTTCTTAGAGATATTGGATCTTATGACAGTGCCAGGTTGCCTGGGCAGATTATATTACTATAATATGATATAATATTACAATATAATATAAGTAACAATAAATGTAATGGTCTTAGTCCACTATCTGTTACTATAACAGAATGCCTGATACTAGGTAATTTATAAAGAATAGAGATATATTTGGCTTGTGGTTCTGGAGTCTGAGAATCTTCTTTCTACATTATAACACGATGGAGAGCTTCAAATGACAAGACAGAGCTTTGCGCCTCCCTCTTCCTATAAAGCCACCAGTGCCACCAGATCCTCAAGACATCATCTGATACTAATTTTCTCCCAGAGACCCCCACTTGCAGACTTCATGAGCATATGAATTTAAGTCTCCAGTTCATGAATGGAGGATTGGGTTTCAACCGTTGCTGTCTTGGGCCCATGAGATAGCTCAGCAGACTAAGTGCCTGCTTAGGCAAGCGCAGAGGCTGGGGTTCAATCCTTGGTACCACTTGCCCTACCAGCCCCACCCCCAGGGCATACTAAGCCAGCAATGGAGTCTGGGTGTGGTGGAGCATGCCTATAATCCCAGCTGCTGGGGAGGCTAAAAACAGGAGGATCACTATGAGTCTGAACTGCATGGTGAGACCTTATACAGAAAATAAATAAATAAAAAATAAGCCATAGCAATCATATAACAGTGGCAGAGCCATGAGGTCAGACACACCAGGGATCGAATCCCAGCTCCTCTGCACACTAGCTATGCCGTGCCTTTGCCCGAGGCACCTAGCATCCCTGAGCTCTGCTTTCTTCATGTGGAAAACAAGAGTATTACTAATAATAGGGCTTATCATGGGATTATGTGAGGATTAAACAAGAAATACATAGAGTGCTGGACTTAGTGCCATTGGATCTAAGCCTCACTTTCTAAAGCTTAGATATACAGTAAGAAGGAGCCAAAGACTGAAGTTGTAACAAATATGCATTCACTTAATCATCAGTTCTGTCAACAACTACATACTGGCCATCTGCAGTGGGTCAGGTTCTGAGGAGTGGTACAAGGAGCAAAGGACAATGGCCCTGCTCTCACCAGCCTTACAGCACCAGAGGAACAATGTGCGCCAGTAACAACAGCACTAATGGATCCATGAGAATAAGCAGAGAAATACCGTGGAGAAGAGAACTAATGTTACAAGAGCTAAAAATGAAAGAATCTGACCCAAAGTGGGGGTCCAGCAAGGTTTCCCAGGGGCAGAGAGGACTGAAATAATGTCTATAGAACAGTTGGGAGTTTGCAATAGAAGAAGAGAAGAAAGTTGCCCAGCCAGAGAGAAGGAGGAGGGGAATACTGCAGGGGTGAGGCACAGTCAAAGGAGGCAGAAGAGGAAGATGGGTGGGTATTCAAGACATCACCAAGGTCCAGGGCCAGTAGAGGAGAGCTGAAGCCAGAGCTTGGGATGGCAGGGGACAGAAGGCCAAAGCCCACAGTCCCGCAGTCACGGCTTGGGATATTGATTGTGAATCATTCAGTAGGAGCAGGCCACACATCTGAAGGGCATCTGGTGGCCTCCCTGAAGGTTATCTTGCCTCTTTCTCCTCCTGGCACACCTTCTCAGCCACCAACCTGGAGCCAAATACACTGGGTCCTGTGGAAGCTGCTTCCTCTGCTTGGGTCTTATTTTCCCACAGAAGACATGAACTCCATAGGCACTAGAAGCATGTGTTCCACATGCCATGCACAGAGTCATAAATATATCAAGTACTTAGTGAACCCGTATGCTCAAGTGTAAGACAAGTCCCAGTACAAGGCATGCATCAGTTTTCAGAGTGAAAGCCATCTTGGACATTCAAATTCTTATGAAAGGGTAGGATGTCTACTTCCACACTATATGTTCCAATACATTTGCATATGCTTCACATTATATAAAATAGTATAAACATTGAGGAATATCATTTTTCCAATCTATATTAAAAAGCTTAGGTCATCAAATAATCATAAAGATTTTCTGGTGGCCATTTCTCAACAGCTCTTATCATCACCAGAGCTACCTTTGAATCTACTTGGATCTTGGTTGTGAATCCTCTCCACTTCCAGACTGTTCAAAATGTACCACTTTGAATCCATGCAAGATGCTGTCACTGAAAATATTACTAAAATCCCCAAGGTGGCTTTTGCACTTGTCCTTTTGGTGGATATTTATGATCTCTGCAAGGTCACTTTTTTAAAAAGTGAACTTTAAAAGACTTGCTTAAAATACCTCCAACGTTTTCAATGACAAAGTCACGTCTTCAGAAATAGCCAAATCTGTGTTAAATATTTTTGCCTCTCTTTTTCCTCCTGACGTTACCAAGTGACATCTGTAAGGCTTCTACCTGGGCTCCCCCACCATTTCTTATCCACTGAGGTCACTTAGCACTAATAATGTCTCTCTTCAAACATTTTCTTCATGTTCAAAACAAAGTAAATTGAGGAGATTTCAAGAATGAGAAATTTTTAAGGACTTAAATTTTAGGAACCACTTTTTGAAGAAAAATTTTGCCTCGTATGTCTATGGAGTGCTTGTCAAATATATTTGCTTATCTTCTCTTAGATCAAGGCACAAGGGTCACAAGATTACATGGAAACTTTGTGAAGGAAAAGGTATTATGTAATTCTAAGAAATTATCTCAGTTAACTTAAGCCAGTGGCTTAAGAGAATGATTTTGTTCCCAAGGAACATCTGACAGTGTGTGGAGACATTTTTCTTTGTTACAACTAAGGGAAGGGACACAATCAGTATGCAGCAAGTGCAAGCCAAAGGTGTTGCTAAACATCCTATAGCTCACAAGAAAGCTTTCGCAACCAAGAATGCCAGCAGAATCGAGGACCTGTGCCAACACCGACTCAAGGACAACTGGCTAAAACTGAGCAGAGGGCAGCGGTGGTTCCCCAGGGAGGTCTGCTTTCGCACTCCCTCTCTTCTTGGATGAGGTAGTTGTTTTCCAATCCTGTTTCATTTCCCACTTTCTTGAGGCTGGGAGATTCTGCTCCACCATCTACCTTTCTTCCCTCTCTCATCTCAAACCCCAGGTATTTTTGTGAGTGAATGAATTTATGAATGAATGAATGACTTTATGAATGAATGAATGAATGAATGAATGCTGAATTACTAATCAAAGATGTGAGTATGCCCAGTTTGGCCTGTACTTCTGAAGCATTGGCTTCTGAGGGGCAAGTGTATCTCTTGGTGCTTTCTTACTTCTTTCTCCACTGAACTGTAAGATTCAGATGGTTTTAGAGCTAAGTCAGGTATCAAAATGAAGTGTGTTACATTAAAACAGAGTCTGTCAGAGCAAGAGTCCTGTTGTCAGTGCTGCTCCTCACCAGCTGGGTATCACGGGACAGGCGGTTAGAGCCTCGGGCATCTGTTGCATCCTTTATACAATGGAGATGATGACAGTTCTTACCTCATAGGACTCTTGAGAGAATTATCTGAGATAATGGAGGGAAAGGCCAAGCTTTTGGTGCTCAGTAGTGTCCACTAGTAGGATTATAGTATTGAATTTACAGAGGTCATAGATGCTTCCTCAATATTGATAGATTATCAGGTCATTTGGTTTTCTGTTCAAAGTCTTGCCTGACTGCAGGATTAGGGGACAATGTGAGCAGAAAAACTGAGGGCCCCTGAGGGAAGAAAACCCAGGGCTACCCAGCCTCCTGTCTGAACTGTGAGCCACAAGCCCACTCTACAGCCCCCTCTGCAGAGATTCCCTCATGGCTTATTTGGTTGCTGTTAACTGGCAGTCAACAAGTGAAGACTGTTGGACCACTGTTGTAGGCTGGCTGGGAAGCAGTCAAAAGTCATTTAAGTACCTCATCCCAGGCCTCTCTAAGTCCCAAGAAACACATCCGTATGCAATAGAATATGTAACGTGTGGAGTCCTCCAGCCATCTGCTCCATGTTGTAGGTCATGCACATCCTTCTACTGGGAAGGCAGGATGTGTCCCTCCATGTGAAGCTGTGTCAGGCTGCAAGTGTGGCGGGTGTCACCTCCCAGCTTGCTTGAGCAGCCTGTGGGATGTCTTAGCCCATGACAGGTAGGGCAGAGGGAAGGTGATTCCATAATCAGCCCTGAGTTAACCTCCTTTGCATTTTCACATTTACCTCAGATGATTTGAACACACTTCTAGGAAAATTGCCTTTCCCTTTCCAAAGTGATCCTGATGGATACTGAAGTTTTTATGATTATTAATAAAATCTCCAAGATGAAATTTTATGGGCACACAGAGACTGTAAAAAGTCACTCCTTGCCTTGGAAGACTGTATACGTGGAGGGCGATGGAGGAAATTTTAAATGAGAATGTTCAAGTGGAAAGGCAGGGTGCTGAAGATAGAATTTAAAGAATCAGCCATGGCTCCTTTCAGCACTGAATCTGCTTCCTGAAGAGGACTTAGGGCTGTTTCCTGGGATTAGAGCTGACACTCCCAGGAAGTGTGAGCAGCCTGAGGGCCCCAGCCCCAGGTTCAGTTTAGGAGAGGTGGCCAGAAGTCTCTTAGGGAAAATGCATCAGCGGAGATTCTTCAGTTTTCTTTTTTATCATCTGCTTTGTTTTCCCCTCCCTTTTTCTCTTCCCTCCCCCATTGGACTCTGTCAACATATTCCTTGGAGTTTCATGGATCAGTTCACTGAAACTGTAAAATCAAAGTGACTTACAAAGAAACCCCAACTCCTTTTTAACCCCCAAATGAGAAAGGGTTGAAAAATGAGACGAATGTGAGGAGCACGATGAGTTAAACATTGATGCATCCAGAGTGAACAGGAAGGGCAGAGCCCCTGACATCTGGTTAGAAGTCGGCTTCATAACTCATACAGATATTGGGAAGAACATTCCTCAGTGAGGCCTGGAAAAATTTAGCTTTGCTCAATGCCAGGGAATAAACCAGCACTGTTTCCATGTTCGGTGTTGCTTGAGGAGGCAGGGAGGGTTCGAAGCAACAGAGTCTGTGCCACTGCTTGACTTCTCCTTCTCCCAGATCTTCCACCCCGGCTTTGGGACTCTATTATAAAGTCTTATATTTAAACTGGATCCCTGGAAAACTTGATCATTACCAGCCCACAATGACAGGTTGGTTAATTAATGCTATGCATTGGAAAGTGGAGATAGGCTAAGCACAGAAGCTAAGGTTGATAATGAACAGATTTGAAGCCGCCAGATGACAGTGCTCTGTAGGCAACTCTGTACCAACCATGCTTTTGTTTGGGTTCGCTGTTAATTTTAGAAACTGTAAAACACAAGATGGCAAATTGGTTGATTGAAATAGTGTAGTTCCCAGAGGCTAAAAATCTGATGTCTTGGAAAATACAAGCCAGAGCTGAAGGGGCCCTTACTCAGCTGGAGGCAAGGGCCTCGCTCCACACCAGGCAATGGGATGGTAGTCGGGAAAGTGAGTGCCTCGGTGAAAGGCTGGCCTGCATGGCATGGTTCTGCTTGACATCTCTGCGTAGTCCCTCGTTCATGTGTTTGTGTTTAGGTTTCCATTTACTGCATAATTAGCCCAGTTTTCATTGTCAGGGTAGGCCAGGACAATATTCTGATCAGAAATATTGACTTTTTACTCTGTTTATGGACTTAAAAGGCCTAACATGGAAATTGGTGATTTCAAATAATGCACAAATATGTATTCCCAAAGGGCTATTGAATTGTTATGGACCTTTAAAACCCAACAACATCCAGTTGCTGGGTTTTTTTAAAGAAGAAGAAAATAGGGGAAGAATGGAGGGAGTGAGACAGGGAGGAAGATGAATTGGCTTGTGACTCTAAATTCAGACAAACTCTGAAGAAACACTTGCCCTTTCTGTAAATAATAAATACTGGCTGCTAAATTGTTGAATTTTAAATCATATGATAAAGTGGTACTTAAGGAAGCTATACACAATAAAGACAAACATTTTTTGCGCCCGTGGGATTTCTATTTAAAACTAGGGAAGATAATCTCAACATAGCATCATATAATAGCAAATACAGTAGCAGGCATATTACAGTATGTTATAAATGTTAATTTTTGAATCACATTTTTATGAAAGTTGTCGCTGAGAACAGCTAAACACATCAGTCTCTGGGAGTCAGCTGCACTAAAATTAACTGTTCCCTATGAGGGGATTCACGATCCCTAATGTAAAGCAGTGGGAATTAAAACAAGCCCTGTTTGAAGGGGAGCTTTTGCTAGCAAGGAAAGTCCCCCCAGAATACCAGTGAGCTACTTCAGATAAACATTCGGAATTACCTCCTGGCCAAGCCAGCAAGCGAGCCAGGAAAATAGAAAGAAGACTGGGGGGAAACAAACCCTCAGCCAAGACCCTGTGGCAAATGGAAAAGATTTGGAGCAGCTTGTAAGCAGAGCTTTTAGCTGTTTTTCTGGTTTGTTAGCTGTTTGGTATGACTCGTTTTATGCAAAAACAGTTCTGGGTTTAAGGCATCCTTGTTGCAAAGATAAATAACTAAAAATTCATAGATTTAGGGAGAACTTGGCTTTTATTTCTTTCTTCCTCATTAGAATATATTTGGACCCTTACATTTGCTGTTTTTCAAGCTCTTCTGTTTCAAGCTAACTTTAAAGAAGAGAAAGAAACAGAAAACAAACAGCAGTTAGAAGCAACCACTCTTGCACCTACTGTTGGGGGTTCCTGGGAACCTGTTTAGAAATGAACCGTAACTCTTCCTTGGGCCCTAATGAGCACTGGGCCCTCCTATCAGGCCATTGGTAATGAGAAAGAGGCATGGTTTTGATTTACTGTTGGAGTTTAAATAGATTTAAATCGAGGGAAATTGTTTTGTTCTAATTCTTCCATTCGTTTTTCCTCAGTTCACCAACTTCTCCAAAAAAAAAAAAAGCTGTCCCAAAATAGCTGCAGTTTCCCTGTACGATAAAGCAAAGCAACGAAAGAGAAAGTTTTATTGTTGTTTTCTTTGTCTTGCTTCGCCCCCCTCCCCACCCCACGGCAAGATTCTGAGGTCCCGTGGAAACTCCCCGAGTGCTCTTGGCGAATACGGACCATTATAAATGAAATACAAATCAAAAGCATCATTTCACTGGCTCCTTTAGGTTCTTAAGCAGACGAATGTTCTGATCACTGAAGCCATTTCAGGGCTGAAATTAGAAAGTAATAAAAAATATCACACTCTCCCTGGTGGGTATTACATTTAATTGGTTCCCCAGCAGGAGTCCAACTTGAAGTCAGAAATGCTTACCCCATCGGTCCTTGCTTAGTAAAGACCGAATGCAAACACGACCAAAAACGCAAGCCGTCAGGAAACGGAAAACAAGAAAACCAGAGACAAATTTGGAAATAAATAAATTGGGGCTAGGATAAAAGGGAGGAAAAGTATCAGCTCGAAATTTCTTTAAGTGCCCTGTCACGCACACCCCACCACTACCACCCCCAGACAACAGATCACTTTGGACCAATACCCCTGCTTGGTACTGAAGTTACTCTTTGGATTAAATTTTGGCTGCAGGATGTTCTCCCAGAGAAAATGGAGTGGGTGCACATGCTCTGGGCTGCCTGGGGTTTGTCTTAAAAATGCAGCCAGCGCCTCGATTCGATTCACAGCTCACTCTTGGCCTGAAAGCAGCATTCTGGGCCAGTCCGGTTTTGTGGCGTTTGGGGCTCACAGTGATCCAGGACTGCCTGGACTACACAGCCTGGTGCTCTGCT
This sequence comes from Capromys pilorides, assembly GCA_004027915.1. Classification (NCBI taxonomy): domain Eukaryota; kingdom Metazoa; phylum Chordata; class Mammalia; order Rodentia; family Capromyidae; genus Capromys; species Capromys pilorides. The sequence continues at coordinate 14,283 of PVKN010002738.1, forward strand.
GCCACCTCCTGTCCTAGCTGTCACGGTGAGAGAGGCTGCTCAGCTCTGGGCTGGCCAGAAAGCGGAGAGGCTGACTCCTTCTGCCTCCAAGCTCATCCCTTCTGCCTCTGCAAAGCAAGGTCCTTGGAGTATCTCTCAGGGCCTTGGGGTCTGGCTTCTTGAAATGGCTTCTCTCAGCTAATGCCAACCTGTGTGCCAGCCTCTACGCCTCAGCCCTCTCCTGCTCTCCCTTACAGGCCTGGAAGTTTCCATAGGTAGAGGGGTCTGGAAAATGAAATGGAAAGCAAAGACAGGGCTTTTTGTTTTCAAACAATAGCACACTCTCGTCTGTATCATTGCCAAAGACAAATGGGATGTCGCGCGGGAAAGGAAAAGTGAGATTGAGTAGCGGGAAAAAAGCCCTGACAGCAAGATCTATTGCCCCGTGGAGAGGCATCCCCAGGGGACGACTATTGGTTGAGATATTTAAAACCTGAGTGGACAAAACATTAGACCCTTCACCACAGGGGACAACTTGACAGCAGCTCTGGGGACCTGACCCTCATGAGCACAGAGGTCCTTCCCATCTCTAATTTTTTTCTGATTTCTCAATTGGCTTCCCATTCTATAAAAAGGAGTCTGTCACTGCTGAGGGGTACAACTGCTTTGACTTCCGGTCCAAGGTCAGGATGGTTTCACTAGATTTTCATTTGGGGGCAGCATTTAAAAAAATCCCCGTACACCTACTTTTCTTTGAGCTAAAACAAAGCAAATTCACATGATTAAGCCTATAAATGCAGACTTTCTGCAGGACATGGAGGAGTCTGCTTTTGACCAGCAGCCAACACGAGACTCTCAGAACACCTAGGGATCTGCCAGTGGCCTCTGGCAAATGCTCCCCCACTTCTGAGTCACCAATTCTGGTTTGTTTGTCTCATCGGTCAGGACACTGATATGTGATGCCAGCTGGAAACAGTTTGGAAGGGCCGTGAGGGTGGAAGAAATGGCTTAGCGTGCATCTCCTTGCCAAGTCTTTTGTGTGGATTTTACGTCTCAGATTTAAGCGTGAGCTGGGGAGGCAGCAGGGAGGTGGGAGAGGTGGGGTGAGGCCCCGCGGCCTTTTCCCGTGGGCTCTTCTCCAGGGTGACTTGAGCCCATCACCCAAATGATCCTTATTAGGCTCCCAGTCCTTGCCGGGCCTTGGGCCAGGAGCTGGTGTGTCAAAGTGGAAGGAAATAAGAGACAAGCAAACAAATGGAGCCCTTAAGGATAAATTCCTCAGCAGCTTTTCCCAGTTTTTGGGCAAAGTTTAAATCCCACACTCTGTGGAGTACCCTGTGGCCCAGCCTCTTCTGACTTCTCCCAGCCCTTCTCAGTCCTGCCTTGAGGCTCTCTGCTCTGGAAGTTTGGGTTCCACCTCTGCCTTGGGGAGCCCCACGCCTGGCTCAGAGCTCAGGCCAGACTCTGCTGGCCCCCTCCTACCCATCTCACCTAATGTGTGCCTCCTCCCCTCCTCTAGTTCCCAGCTGAAGGCTGTGTGCGCAGAGAAACCTTCGCAGACCTCTTGACCCCAGCCAGGTCTCCTGGGCATTTGCTTCTGCATAGCCCTGTTTCTTCCCATCAGAACCTACGCTGCAGGGACAGCTCAGGAAGCCAGGACTGGTGAGTGTCCATCCATCGCCCCAACAGCTCATGCTCACTGCAAGTGGGCACCTTGTCTAGGGCTGGGTCTAGGGCCTTGCTCATGGCGTGGCTATGGAACAAAGCAAGAGCTGGAGTAGCAGTCCGTGACACCAGCAGCCGTGAGCTCCTGGCACAGAGCTGGGTACCACAGATTCCACCTGGAAGGGCTTCCGAGAGGAAATAACACACTAAAGAAAGAGTCTCCTGTAGGGCAGGGTCCAAGATAGCTTCGATCATGCACATTCTCATGGCTAGCCTAGGCATGGAGCCAGCTTGCAATGTTTTAGTATTAAATAATACTGCAGTAAGAGATTCAAACAGTACTGAAATGTATAAATACTAAGAGTTCCCCTCCTTGCCCCCTGTACACAGCCTGTTTTTCTATAGGTCACCATTGGTAATCATGGGTGATATCCTCCTCCTTTCCAAGCTGTCTTTTTGTACCTTTCCCCAATAGCTTCAAATTATTTTAAATAAAGTCGCATTCTGTTCCAAAAGGTACATTGAGGTGGTCTTAGGGAGGAGTCTAAATCATTGTTTGTTTGATCTGGGGACCTTAAGCAAATCTGGAGGAATTCATAGGCCTTGGCTTGCTTCCTAGAAGCCAGGAGGGTACACTAGAACAGATTGTTCCATTGTTGAAATAAAGCACCTGTGACCCTGACTCTCCTAGCCCTAGACAGAAGGTCTAGAGAGATACTTTTCAGTAGGTATTGTGATTCTTGGGTTTGCCACAGAAAACAAAAGGCTAGACACATCAGGAAATTTTAATAGAATGAAAACTATGAATAGTTTAAATACCTTGGTCAACAATTCCCAAAATCAGCCTCTCTCTCTCTCTCTCTCTCTCTCTCTGTCCAGCCATTAGTCTGTTGTCCACATTTAACAGATGAGGAAACCAAGCACAAGAACTCAAATATCTCGCACGTAGTTGACTAAACAAGCGAGGGTCAGAGCTGGGACTTGAACCCAGACAACCTAAGCCTGCAAACTTTATTCCTAAGCTGCTTTGGTGTCTGGCTAAGTTTGAGGGCTCAGGATGGGATATAGACTTGAAAGTCCTAGCTCTTTGCTTTCTTATCTCTGGGAACTGAAAATACTCTGTGTCTCTGATTTAACACAAATACAAGGAAATGACCACTGGCATGCTTTGAGATTGTTGGGTCTGTTAAATGGATTGATCAGTAAACAAAAAATCTGGTCAACTCTAGAACATGCTGTCATTGTTCTGAGTACCTCTCAGGTGACTTCACAAGGACGCTTTCCAGGATGGCTGCTCCTGGACTCCTAGTAGAATACGATTGGCCAAGACCACTCCCCACATCGCAGCTGGGGTGTCTGGGAAACAGGGCTGTCCTTGCCAGCAAGTTACATGCTTTGCAGCGGCTCTCAGTCTCACCCATCCCCCGCTGCATGACCAGGGTCCACATCAGCGGTGCCCACCCAGTCCCTTATATGACGACTTCCTGTTACACTTATTTCCTTGTCTTTGTCAAGTAATTCGTGTTAGTAGCTGAGAATTAAGAAGTAAAAGTGAACATTTCTTTAAAAACATTCAACTCTGTTTTCAAGGTACTTTATTTTCTGGCTTTTAGCATGTGGATTCTAAACTTCATATCTCCCAGAACCAGTTTTTTAAATAGCACACAAATACCATCCTTCCCCAGAGTCTTGTTGGGGAAAGTTGTTGTGAGATGTTGCTTGATAGACTAAAAGGGATAGCAAAGGGGTCAGGTGGGCCTTCTCACCCCGGCCAGACTACGATCAGACTCGCCTCCTGCTTACAGTTGTTTCCATTCCAGGGCCATGTGTGGAAAAGCTGACCTTGGTTTGTAACATAGCCTGTGAGCATCTGTTTTAAAAAAAAAATAAAACCCAAACATTTGCAGCCCATGTAAAGAGGTCTCCTCTTGTGCTCCGTGGACGCCTTCCTCCAGCAAACACGTGTGAAATCTCTCGCATAGTCACACTCTTGGAGGCCAGTGGTCTGATTGGAGATGACAGAGGAGGCTGCGCCGCATGTGTCTGTCACAGGCGCCAAAACCCCAGAACCAAATGAGAACAGATGGGCGGCCCCAGCCCCAGCCCCAGCCTCCTGCAGTTGCAGAATGTTGTCACCTCATTTTGGCATCAAGCAGAAAGCCCAAGAGGGTCAACCCCAACTCCAAGCCATGAGTAGTAAACGGGATGGCTCTTTACACCCAACTCAGCATGGGCGTTGTCCAGCATGCTCCCGGCCCTGGCCACCCTGAAGCTGGTGGTCCCGTTCTTCCACTGCTGGCCACCTCTGACTTCCATGTTCCAGTATAGGTCCTAAAAAGGACTCAGGCCCATTATAGGGAGCTACAGTCCCCCAATGGCTGTCTCATCTTCTTTCCCAGCTTGTTGGTGGAGGTGAGCAGAAACCGTGGAGTTGCTCCTCGCTTAAACTCTCGACATCTGGGGGAAGAAGACTTAAGATGGCAGCAATACCCAGAGTGGCTTTGAGCGTAACAAGTTACCAATCACTTCTGGCTGGGATTCTCCAAGCCACTGTAAGAAGAGCAGAGATCTTGCCCCTATCTCACAGGGGAGGACACTAAAGCCAGAACAGTTGAGCTTTGGGTCCCTAGAGTGATGTGTCCTGCACTTATTACTACCCCAAAACACATCTGAAGAGTTCCCAATTAATTTGCAGTACATGGAACTTGGAGGAAGTGGACTTGGAGGAAGGACAAGAAGCCACCAGCTACTGAGCTCCGGGCCGTCTTGCATGCCTACTCTCCCCTTGGCCCCAGCATTGGGTTCCCTCCCGGGATCTGTGGGGAGCAGTAGGCCCAGAACCTCATGGAAACCTGTGACCTCCCCGCCTCCCCATGTAGCAGCTGTCACAGTATAGGCAGAAAGTTGACAGAAACTGGCAGCTGATGTGTCTCTGTGGAAAGCTGGGGAGCAGGCAGCTGGCATTTTGGGGGGCTGTCCCAAGTGATATTTCCCAAATTTGTTTGAAGACTCAAGGGGATCAAGTGGGGTTAATGTGCCATGGTGACAAAGGGGCTGGCTGTGGGTGGCTCAGACATGGTGACCCTGAATTGCCCCAGGGTAGAAGCAATTGCAGAGAGAGAAACAGGGTTTTTAACCTTCAGGAATTTAAAAAGGTGATGCACAAGAGCCGCGTTGGTCCTTGGTTCTAGCAGTCGGGGCTGATCAAGGGACTCAGTGTTCATGATCCTGGCTGTTCATTTCCACTTGGGTTTGCTGTGAAGCCAGGCACGGGTGCATGATGCCTTCCCCAAGGACCAGCCACTTGGTTATGATTTGGGTCAGATTCCACCATGAGAGACCAGCCTTGTTTAAATATTTCACATTGTGGAAGAATCTCATCCTTCCTGCCCCCCTCCCAATCATTATTGTCTGCTTTATCAGAAGTGGCCCTGGGTGTCACTGGGATAGGACAGCAGTAAGCCTTCCTAGTAGACTTTGTTTGCTTTGTGACTGAACTTGAAAGAAAATGATCACTTTCATAATAATCATAATCATAATCATAATAACAAAGACCCAAGAACTATATTATGAACCTTACAAAAATGATTGTATTTAATCCTCAGACTGATTACTGTCACACTATTAGTTTTATAGATGAGAAAAATTAAGACTTAGCATGTCCATGAACTTGCCTAAAGCACATGAACAGGAAGAGCCTATGAGCTACACCCAGCACCCCTTACTCTAGAACTTGCATCATGGATCCCCTTGGTTAGTGACGTCTAAAAGCCGAGCACAGTCTGGAGGCAATATTTACATTTTGGCCCTGTCTGTACTTCTGCAAATGCAATTTGACTAACAAGCTGCTGGCTGCAGTGACAGAACCTAGAAAGCAGGGCTGGACTTCCACCTTCAGTAACACAACCCCTTGGAGGGCTCAGTCGTGACTACAGGAGGCTGCACTATAGCCAAATGAGAAGCGAAGTCCCTCAGATAGAACACCCCCTGTGAGCCAAGTGTCTTCAAATAAAATGTAAAAAACAATTTAGGGTAAATATATTCTATGCTCTATACTTACCTTAAAAATTAGTCACTGCTTATCTTCAAAGCAAACGACTGGATATTTTGCATTTTTATTAGCAAATTCTGACATCTTTATCAGCATTCAAAAGAAATATTTCTGAATCAACCAAAAAAATGTGGCATGGATCTGTGTCCAAATGCATCTCAGAGAAGTCAGTATGATTAATATTATAATCATATTAATATGATTATAATCACAATGCTAGTTAAGTACTGGCACACTAGGGTTTCTGGGACTTGGAACTGGCACAAGTCTAAGACAAATGTGTATAGCATGCACAGGTGACTTTTGATTTCTGATTAGAATGCTTTGCAATCCTGGGCACATATGAGAAGGACATAGGGAGATCTGAGCTACTGATGTCAACGTCCCACCCCAGAGATCCTGGGGTAGCAGTGGCCTACACTGGGTGACAGCATGCTGGCAATACAGGATCTGTACCTTCCAGGCTTCACAAAGGGCAGAGCTGCTGTGTAGCATGAATGTGCCTGGAGGCCTCCTGGGAGGAAGAGGGAGCCCCAAAGATGGGAAGATGGGGCTGCATGGGCAGAGAGGAGTGAGGAATCTGCTAGATGAAGGGGTGGCTCGATGCAGAGGTGGAAACCTGGCGCTGAGGACAGCCAATAAAATTAACGTGGCGCATCTAACCAGGGGTGGTGGCACACAGCTGCACTTCCAGCATTAGGGACCGAGGCGGGAGTGCCATAGTAAGTTGAAGGTCACCCTGGGCTACGTAGCAAGATGCTGACTCCAACAAATGAGTAATAAATAGAGCGATGCATCTAGGTAAGAGAAACCTTATTTAAATGATCTGATTCTATTTCCACACAAGAAAATAATATTGAAGTTGTGAGAAAATAGACTAAGCAAGATAAAGAAGAGAATGCTCACAAATCTGTCATGAAATGGAAATGACATAAATTTTGGGTACTCTTCTATGCGTTTTGAATGTTGCTGAAAACATATTATGGCATAATTTTGTGCCCTAAGGTTTTTAAGTTTAACATTATGTTACAAGCATGTCCCCATGTCCTTCATTAAGGATTTTTTACAAACGCCTCAGCTGGCTGTAGTGGTCGCCATGTCACTGATGCAATATGTGTAAGTGTTTCAGCTTTTCTCCTAAAGTTGGACATTCAGGCCAGTTTGGATTTTTCTCCTTCTGGGCATATTGATTAGGACTTGTAAGAAGTGATTGGAAGAACATGAATGCTCATATTGCCCTAGCGGTCTGCAGGGGAAAGGACTTTGCCAGCACTTGTACTGACCCGGTGCACTCTCAGGTCTGGGAAAAGAACCTGGAAGCCTTCAACATCGAAACCAAGCTTCAGGATCATCCTCAGTCAAAGTGGTGTCCACTGTGGCAAATGCTAAGCAAAGGTCTCTGTATCTGTCTGTCTGTCTGTCTGTCTGTCTGTCTGTCTGTCTGTCTGTCTCTGTCTCTGTCTCTATCTGTCTCTGTGTCAGTCTGTCTGTCTCTGTCTCTGTCTCTGTCTCTGTCTCTCCCCCCGCCAGCCCCAGATCACAATTCCTAGTAAGCAGGGTGCTGCTTGTTCGTACTGCACACGGCTGTCTAGTCAAGGACCTACAGTTGGAACCTAAGATACTTTTAACACCCAATTAAATTGGAGTAAATTGGATAGAATTGTGACTTCTTTGCCTCCAGCTGTGAGCCATAATCTGTTTCACACCTGAGCATTGTTGCGCTTGATTTTCAGTACTCTCGTGAGAGCTGTGGAATGGGTACGAGGAGGAGCTAGAGCCCTTGTTCACTTTTCGACATGTAGATTATTTTCCCACCATTTTGGAAGAGTCACAGGTAGATGAACTGACATTACTAACTGTGAGCCCAAGGATTTAACACCCGACTCTCTCTGGGGCTACTACTTAAAACGTCAAAGCAATATAGAAACAGTCCAGTGAGGAAGAAGCAGTGGTTTAGCCCAAGCCTCAGATTGTGTGACAGGTGGAAACCAAATGGAATTGGGTACCAGGCTCACTTGGCCCAATTCCCAAGGCTGTGAGAATGACAAGTAGACTGGCTACTGTGTTAAGTTCTGATCCGTTTTAAAAACATGAACCAGATGCACATTTTGTGGGTTGAAAAATGAGCTCAATTAGGAGAGACCAAAGAAGCTTGAAATGCATTCTTAATATTTCATACTTTAAAAAAAAATCAGAGCTCTACAGTAGAATCCAGGATAAACAGGGAGGATTCTATTAAATAGGAAGATCCTTGGTAAGGGTGAATAGGGTGGGCCTTTGCTCCACCTCTGCTATCTGGCCCCCTTTCTGAGCTGGGGAAATGCCTGTATTTCATGTTTAACTTGAGCTTATTCCTGGCCTTCAGTGGTAGTTCTCAACTCAGTAGAAGCTTTGGATATTGGATTAGTGCTTCCCAAGCCTGAGTGGGCAGTGGAATCACCTGGAGTGGGGCATGCTAAACTTTAGAACTCCACTTGCAGAACCCCACTTGTGATTTAGTAGGTCTGGGTTAGGGGGTGCAATGTGTCCCAAATGATGCTGCCATTGTCGTGGAGACCAGCATTGGGAGTGACTGTGTTAGCGTCAGAAGCTTCCTTTACCCTCTGCACAGGGTCTGAGCTTGGAAATCCACAGTCATTTTGCAGTCTCCCTCATCCCCAGGGCAGGCATCCCTAAACAGTCTGTTCCTTTTGTCACCATGGGTCAAGAGTAGTCTCAAAGTTCTTCCAACACAGAAAAAAAAATATTCCAATACAGCAGTTTAGAACTTTCCAACACAAGCTGCCTTGTTGAGCAGAAGCTCTGACCTCCTTTGGATTTTAACCAGAATCTGGAATCTCAAATCTTATCTCAGGACCATTGAGCCAATATTTGCATTGAGCAAGATCCTGGATGAGTTCTATACTCAATCGAGTATCCAGAGAAGCAAAGATCAAGCAGGCATCTCATTTGATATGAAGATGAGAGCCCATGGAAATCAAATTCTACACCTTCTTATAAGTATCTGATTTTTCGGGTCTTCCTAAGTTGGCATCCTGAAGTATTAGCTGGTCCACAGTTGGGATCCTGGGCTCCAGAGCTCAATGCTACTCACACAGACTTTTTCCTCTGCACCCAACAGGGAATATGGCTGGTCCTCTTCCTGCTCTCAAAGGCCTGGAGAGTCACTTGCCTTCCTTCTTTGGAAAACATTCCCCAGAGTCAGCCTCACAGACCAGTTCAGTAGAAAAGAACACTGGTTTGGAATGTAGCAAAACAGGCTTGAGACAGTGTTGTATACTTCATCAAAAGCAAGAAAGAAAAGGCCAGGCCCAGGCTTGAAAATGTGGCTGGAAGAAAGCATGGTGATGGCCACTGTGGAGGTCTCCAGTCTTGTCCAGCAGAACCACATGGGCAATTGTGGTGGAAGAAAACCCCAGGCAGGGTGTGGCCTGGAAGAGGTTTCTGGACCGAGGAATTGATGTAAAAACTTGATTTATACCCTAAGAAGGTCATATGCAATTTATTTCACCAGCAACTCCACTTGTTTTTTTATATGTATTTGGCATAGGGTCTCACTATGCAGCTTAGGCTCGTAGTGATTCTCCTGTTTTCAGCTTCTCTAGCACTGGGATTACCAGTGTGTGCCACCACGCCCGGTCTTGGTGACCAGCTCAGCACACCCAGGGGCAAGGCCAGCATGTCATGTGGTGCTAGGGATTGAGCCCGATCCCTGTGCTTGCCTAAGCAGGAGCTTAGTCAGCTGAGCTATCTCACAGACTCTCCATCTCCAGTTTAAAAAAAAAAACAAAAAGCAGTGGTTCTTACCTTTATTTTTATTATAGAGTCTTTTAGAGAATCTACTGGCACCTATGCATTTTCTCTCCAGATGTAAGGGCAAATGTACATCCACACACACAATTTTAAGAGTTTCATGACTCCAAAGCAGGACTCCGTGGCGGATCTAGGAACCTCAAGTGAAACCTTCTGATCAACAGTTTAAGTCAACGCTTGTCCAAAGTCACTCAGCTGATTAGTGACAGAAAGAACTCCTAAATCTCTATGCAGAGATTTTTAGAAGCCCCAAAAATCTGTCACTGAAAAAGATAGTCCAAATTTGACAGCTTAATGTAGCTGAGTTTAAATATCAAAATAATATCTTAACTGTGCATTTCTGAGAGTCAACAGCAAAGCTGAGGTCTAAAATGCATTAAGCACCTACTACGTAAAAGGCTGCTCTAAACGCAGAACAAAGCAGCCAACCAGTCAGATGCTAGCCCTGCCCTTGGGATATCTATGGTTAAACCAAAGGGGCAGAAAGGGAACATGCAGTAATTATTATAAGTTGATGCTTAATGAGCATTATAAAGGTTGTTCTGAACTCTTTTGGTGAAATAGTGCTAAATAAATGATTAACTTTAATACTATAAATAGTGTTAAACCCTTGTGTTGATGAATAATTAAGGTCCTTCCGTTAAGGAAACTCAAAGCCCAGGGCACCCCTGTTTAGCTGTTCTTGGAGTGCTGATCCAGCTCACCCCTGTAGCCCTCACATGTCATGAGTCCCTTCGAGGATGCGCACACCCTGGTTCCTGTCTTGCCTGTGGGAGAAAGAAGGGTGACCCATATGGAGCCTGACCTGGACTCTCCCACCGAGCACTTGGTAAATATTTACAGTGTTTGCTGAACTCCCTTCTTTAAGCAAATATAAGAGATAATCAGAAAAACTAGAAACTCGTGCTCATCTTGGGGGATGCTAGATAAACAGAGCGCATCTGGGGAGGCTGGCTGTGGAACTGTGGGCACGTGCTGTGGCTCTTTGTTCTAGAGAACTCTATTTCTGAACACCCCGAACAAAGTTGGGGAGAATGGAACTCCCAGCATGGGGACTGACCCGGGTGTGGCTCTCCTCTTCTGGCAGTCTAAGCTCACTCTTAGCATGTGGGGTGCGCGTTACTGGGGAGCCTGCACATTCCGGCAACGCTGCCTTGATGAAGCTACGTCCACTAGAGCCGTTGCAAATGCTCTCAGCTTTTTTTGAAGTTAAATTCCAAGTATATGAGAAAGTATTGAGGAATCTGCTCTCCAAATAAGCATTGAGTGCAATGTGTCCCCTAAAAGTCTTGTGTTAGAAACTTAAGCCCCAAATTTGGATGTTGATGGATTTGCAGGTGAAGCCTTTTAGGAGGTAATTTGGGTTGGCTGAGGATGTGAGGATGGGGCCATCATGATTAAATGTGTGGGATTTTCTTTTTAAAAAATACTGGTTCAGGCGAGAGAGGAGGGCTCCGCCTCTGTCTCCTGCTGAGCCAGATATCCGTACACCTTGGCTTCAGTGCACAGAGGTATGCGGCTGTCGGGCGCCGCTCTCTTTCCTCTTCACCTATCACCTGGCCCGGGCAGGTTCGGCTTGGGTGAACCTTGGGTGTCACAGAGAGCCAGCTGCAGTCTGGGCAAACCCCGTTCCTGACACACTGAGGGAATCTGCAAGCTTTCAGTGTGGGGACAGAATTCTATGCTCCTGTATGGCATCTGGTCTCACACCTGCTGAAATAACCCCGGGAGCTGGGCCTGAGGAGCAGAAATGCTGTCCCCTGACACAGTTCTAATCAAGTGTTTTCTTTCTGGGAAAGTACCCCCGTACAATAGGAAGCGAAACACAACGCTGGCCAAGACAGAGCCAGATCTATGTAGGAGCATCAGAAATCGGGACAAGGGGAGACAGGCACAGTGTGACCTTCACCGGGGCAGGGCCCGTTTGAATGACTCATATTTAAATTCCTTTTCCGCTCCCAGGAACAAGATAGGCAGGAAATTTCCTGCCAGTATTTTAAAAGTGCGAGGACTTCTTCTTTCCAATCTGTGTATGTGAGCGTGTGTGTGCAGGCACACCGAACATGTTCGGTCATTTGTAACCATTCATGTAGTGAAGACACTAGAGAGAAAACTTGTTTTTAATGAGAAGTTGAAAAAAAATCCCTGACTTTTGTAAGACTGCGCAAACCTGCAAAATGAGTCGAAAAGATCCAGCCGATTTACTCAACCGTTCTCACCCAGCTCCCCACATACGCAGGCGGCTGCGGTCAGCACGTGCGCTGGCCCCGTGAAGAGCTCAAGGCGTAGCCGAGGTGCACCCCTCAGGCCGAGCCCCCCAGGGGGCCTCCGGCTCCTGCAGGTGTAGCTCTGCCATTCAGGGAAAGCCACGGTCCTGCAGCTCTCGTGGAGACCAAGTGGCTCCCTGCTCTGAATTGTCAGCATTCTCGAGCTTTGTGAGGATGGCTTGAGGAATTTGTACTTTGAAAGGATGGGATTCGGCTGAACAAAGGAAACTGGGTTTCTCCTGACAGGAGACAAGGCATCATGGCTTCGAGGAACGTGGCTCGATACATTTTCGGACTCAGGCTGTGATCTGAGCCAGACAGTTAAGGCAGCAGAAACCTGGAACTGCCTGGGTCGACAGCGCTGCCCTCTCAGAGCACAGAACTCACCCTGCCGAGTGCGGGGCGCGAACGTGGCAGAGTCCACAGGTGTAGCAGGAATCAGCAGTGACCGTGACACGCTAGACGGTGCCAGCGTGGTCACATGGAAAGCCAGGGCAGCACTGCATGCTGCTTGAGTCTCCTAAACAGTTTTAGCTGTCCCCTTAGCTTGACTTAGCGCCTCTCGGCGACTCAGCTGTGACATCTCTTGCGAACATGTCCTCACGACTTCGTGGTTCTGGGATGCCCACTGGCCCACCAACTTGACTGACCTGGTGAAGGCGCACAGTCCCCTGAGTCGCATGGCTGTCCGGGGGGCAAGAGCGACCTGCTCTTTGGTTTCTCCATCTGTAAAATAGCGGCGACATTTCCCGGCTTTGGACCAGCTATGAGCACCAGTGAAGTTCTGTGTGTGTCGTGAGCACCTTGCACGCGGAGGAAGCGACCAGAGAATCCCAGGTCCTCCCTCTGCGGCAGAGCGGGACGCGCGCAATCCAGGGGAGGGGAAGCTGCGCGGGGCTGTGCTCGGCGGCTTAGGCTTTGCCCCTCTCTTGCTGTCATCATTTGGACATAAGGAGACTGGGGAGACAACGAACTTCTAAACCCTTTTTAGAGGCAGGACCCAAGCATCAAATATAAACCACTGTCCCTCTCCGTATAAAATCAAAACCACTGGCAGGAAGGCTGGGGCACCCCCGGAGCACTACGCATGCGCCGTCACCCACTAGCTGTTTAGGGCCCGCAGGAGAGGCCGGAATTCCGGTAGCAAGATCGGAAGGCACCTCAAGGAGGGACTAGGCCTGCAACCCCGGCTGCTCTGCCCACTGCCGTGGGACTCCGAGCCCCTGACACCTCTTGGGGTATCACATGCACTGTGCGACCAGCGCGGAGTTCCCTGTACCCCCTGTCATGCGCTCCCCAGCCTCCAGATCCCCCAGATTGGTCCCCAGTGGCAGCTCCTCAGCAGTATGGGCCCCTTGCGACCCTGTCCCTGCCACCTTCGCTCTGTTGAGTCACCAGGAAAGAGTGGGACCTTCGAAGGCATCAACGTCACCACACTTTGAGCCTCAGGATACAAAGGAGTCCGTGTATACTGTTAGCCGGTTAGTGTCTTAGTCCCTGTGGGTTACTGAAACCACCACTTTAGACTGGGTAATTTATAATAGCAGAAATATAATGCTTGGGTTCTGGAGCCTGGGAGGTCCACGGTGAAGGTGCCGGCAGGTTTGGTGCGTGAATCACTGCTGATGTCTCACTGGCAGAAGGGAGAGAGGTGACAAGGCTTCCCCAGGCCCTCTAGATAGGGGCACAGGTCCCTCACCACCTCTCACCCTCTAGTAGATATTAGGTTCCAGGTGATGAATCTGGTGCGAGGGGCGTCCACAGGCACTCAGCCCCTAACAGCCAGTGTATAGAGCGTTTTGCTGACTAGATATTTGCAGGCTTGTAAGAGCAAGAAATTGGGCACAGCTGGCTGAGAAAAGCAACTCCCTAGAGGTAGGAGAAGAACAAACGTGGCTTCGTCCTCTGCTGGCTCTGTGGAGCTAGGAGGCCTTTTTATCAGTGGATTCATGGGTAAAGGGAAAGCTGGAAGGTTCGCATTCTGGGTCTAAAGCCTGGCTTTTAAAAATCCTGTGCGCCCTTGAGCAACTTACCTGACCTCCCTGCTCAGGGACTTGCTCATCTGTGAAATGGTCATGTGATCTGTTCTTCATTTTTGGCAGAGAGTGGACGGCGCCTGTGAGGAAGAGGTGGAATCGCAGTACCTGACATTTAAATAAGCACTCAATAAATAGCTGTGATTGGGGCCAGCGAGATGGCTCAGTGGTCTGGAGCCCCTGCTTGGGCAAGCTTGGGTGGCCGCGGGTTCAGTCCCCGGCTGTGAGTGATAATTTAATGTAATAATACATTGTTGTGAGTTAATATTCTTGGTATTGTGGGAACAATGATTCAGATTGAAGGTCCCTAAGCAGATGAGAGCTGTGATTTTGAGTTGACCTAATGAGAACATTTAACCCAGTGCCTCTGTTTGGACACAGCTGTCAACGACAGTGACAACAATCACTACCTTTCAAGAGCAGCAGGAAAGTGCCTTTTAATGACAGGGCCTGATGGCAAGAGACGTACATTGCAGATCCTCACATTTTTTGAAAAATTACATTATCTGGGGTCTGTCCCACTTTCAAAACTAGTTCACAGGACCTGGATGTGAAGTGTTTCATCCTTTTCCCTTAGCGAGGCTGAGGTGGGGAACTTGTGTTCAGCTCAGCGTCTAATGGGGAAGTTGTAGGCACAGAGGGAGTGAGGCGCTCTGCAGGAGGGGACCCCCAAGACGGCTGACTCGGGAGCCCAGGGAGGTCACAGTTCACAGGACCTCACCAGGAGACCTTGGGCCTTCCCCGCCCTGAATGCTTTGCCCCCTGGTCCTCTCAGACATGGATCTCCAATCCCGGGCTGTAAATAGTCAGAGACCGCGCTGAGGTGGCACAGCGTGAAGTGGTGGCTCTGGGCCCTGGCACTCATCCAGCCACAGCTCACTGGGGTCCCTGGGCAAGTTGGGTAACCCCTCTACACGGGTGCCTTCCTCTACTAAAGGAGCAGAGCACTAAGCTGACGGTGGCATTTTCCAGCTTTGGCCTCTGTGGGCCTTTAGGTTTTGAATGTGGATTTTTTCTCAGGGTGTGAGGCTCCCATTCACCCATGGGTCAGCCAGCACAACATTCAGTTCCCGCACAACTTCCTGCCCAGCCAAGGACTGAGGCACCGTCCTAGGGCCGCCAGGTTTCAGCTTCCTCTTCTGCAAGGTGGGAAGGAATCTCCTCTCTGTGGAAGACCTCTGAGAGGCCCAACTAAGATGCATCTGAAGTTTCAGCCCAGTTCCTGATGTCCACCAGGCCCCAGAGGCCCACTGCCTCTTTCTTCTCTCTAGCACCCATCCTTGTATCCCTTCCCCAGCTGGATACTCTGCCACTTCATGTCCCCCATTCGCACAAAGCCAGACCAGAAAGCTGGAAGCCAAGACACCATCTTTGCCCCTGTGAGGCCCCTCCTCCCCACCCCAGCTGCAGCTGAGCGCCCTTTGCAAACCCATGAAGGGTCCCCTTCCAAACAGATGACACAAGTAGCTTCTACCCAGTGCAGCTTCCTCAGTGCTGAGTGCCTGAGGGACATTCTTCCCACTCCTCTCACACAGTGGGAAGCATTGTACCCATTTAATAGAGGATGAAGCTGAAGCTTAGGAAATTTGGGTACGTTACCCATCAGAAGGAAAATATGAGCACATTAGGTAGAAGCCAGTCTGCCTGGTGGGCTCTGTGCTTCTTCCTATGCCCCATATTTACCCACTTGCTGCCTCAGAGTGCTCAGGTGGGTTTTAGCCAAAGCCTAAGCCAGAGGGTGATGGGCAGTGGCTGCGGGGGGTGTGTGCAGCATGGTGGCCCCTCCCCTGCCTGCTTTGACTCTGTGATTCCTACTGGCACTGACAAGAAAGCACCCTAAGGTGACTGCCAGGCTCTGCGATGCACTTAGTTCAGTGCCTAGGCCTTGGAGAAGCGAGGCACGAGGCCAGGGGGGCACACGGTTGGTGGTGGCTCCAGCAGGTTGGGCTCTGCGGCACTGTTGTTTCTGCCCACGAGCCAGGAGTGTGGGTGCTGTGGCCCCAGGTGGCAGCATCCTCCTCCTGGGGGAAACCCTCCACACCCAGCCTTGGAGGGGCTCCAGCAGGAACAGCGCCTGGAACCAGGTTTCCTCCTCCGCTGCTGAGGTGAGCACAAGAGAGGACATAGAGAGCGGGGACCATTAGCCCAGAGATGGGAGAGCAGGCTGCCAGTGGGCGCGAGCAGAGCCAGAGGGACTCTGGGCCAGGGGCTTTTCTTTCTTGCACTTAGGGCTGGGACCTACGGGGCTTCTGGGCAGGGTGTGTGGCATCCTGTGCCCTGAGGGCCCAACACAGTTTTCCACTCCACACCTGGTCCCGCCCCATTGGGCTCTGCTGCCCTGTGAATCCAGTGGCCAGAGAAATTAGAGGTTAGGAGTCAATTGTGCCTGGCGTGAGGTCCTGGGCTGCTCGGGCAGACCAGCTGGGTGATGAGCAAGTCACTCATGTGGTGCCCTCATTATAGCTTCCTCATCTCTACAAAGGGCACAAGATACAGCAGCTGTCTTTTTAAATCCACTGTCTACAGAAGGTGAAAGGCACAGTGTTTAGCGCTGGCTGCAGCACTTGGCAAGGGCATAGTTAACACCATTCCATGTTCTCGCTCTCATGGCCCCAGATCTTGCCTAATTTTTTCTAGCCACGCCACACTAATCCAGCTTTTCAGAAATGCACTAACCCTACCCTCCAGGTCCAGCAGTGCGCCCAGCCCCCACAAAGATCGGTCAGCCAGTGACCACCATTACCAGCCCTCTGAGTTTCAGGCATAGCAATGACAGTGCCAGTTATCAGTGACAGCATCCAGTCCCTCCGTGGCTCCACAATTTAATCTTCAACCTCCCCAGGCTTGCAGGGTGAAGTAATGTGCTCCAACTTACACAGCTACTATAAGGATTTATAAAACCAGAATTTCATTTGGGGATGGTGACATATGCCTGGAATCCCAGCACCTGGGAGGCTGAGGCAGGAGGCCGGTGAGTGAGAGGCTGCTGCAGACTAAAGCCAGGAAGTGAGAGCAGGGCTCTAAGCCCCAGCACTGCTGCTGCTCCCTTCGCAGCTGTGCAAGCTGAAGCCACTTCCCGGTCCCTCTGCCTCATTGTCTGTAGAAGAGAGGGCCGAAGGAGGTTTCAGAAAAGTGCAAGGGGGAATTTCTCCCAGAGTTACCCTCCAGTGAGGGCCACACCCTAAGTGTATGCTGGGGGCGCGGGCGTTCTCCCTTGGCCTATAAGACAAAGCACATGCGTTTAGGGTTCCTCACGGTTACCTCGGAGTTCACACAAATGCCAACTTCTTCAAAATTCATACTTCAATGCAGCAGGAAGGAAGTGTAGAGCCCATGTCCAACAAACAGGATGAATAGTGGCCCCCAGAGAGACGTTGAAGTCTCAACCCTCAACACTACGAATGTGGTCTTGTTGGTGCATAGAGGCTGCAGGCACAATCAAGGGAAGACACATTTGTGTGGATGAGGATGGCGCTGTTCTGGTGCCTCGTGTCCCATGTGCAGACTCAGACATGCAGGAAGATGGTCACGGAAAGACACAGGCAGAGAGAGGTTGGAGGGACACAGTTATAAGCCCAGAACAGCTGGGAGCCCCAGCAGCCACCAGAAACTAGGTAGGAGCAGGGGAGCTGTCCCCAGAGCCCTCAGGGGGAGCACACTCTTACCTTGATTTTAAACTTCCAGTTTCCACAGTGGTAGAGAAAGAAGTGGTGTTTTATACTACTCAGTGTGAAGTCATTAGTCACAATAGCCATTGGCAAATGATACAGCCTCCTAGAAAGGAAACACTGAGGTTACCTTGGAAGCTGTTCCATCTAGACCTATCTGACAGATAGGGAAACCAAGGCCCAGGCTTGCACACAGGCCAAGCACAGAGTCATACCATAGAGGTCAAGAGAAGAAGCAGCTGGTGTTCTCAGGCCCATCAGTGTCAGGTCACCAAGCACAGTGACCCTTCTTCCCAGTGAGGGTGGAGGTGGGGAGCCAACCACACCAGCTCTAGGCTTTCCTGCCTCTGTCTTTGGCAAGGGTGCCAAGAGCTCTGTGATAGTGGTGGCCTTTCTGGAAATGTCATCCCTCGACTTTCCCACAAGCTGAGTCAAAGCTTCTCAACTCCAGCCCCTCCCTGAGCAGACTGAGGCCTGTGGTCAGAGAATGTTTCCCATTCTTTATGCTGTGGGAGGCTGGTGTGGAATAATTTATTATGTGGTTATGCATCTGAAAGGCTTCCATATGAAGAGAGGCTGGGACAATCACCTCAACTTGGCCCTTCTCTTTCCTAAGTTGAAATATTGAATATGCTTGGACACTTAGCTATCAATCTTTGTGGGAAGCTGCTAGAGTTCTTGAAGAGATCTCCAACACACCGAAGACCATGTTCATAACCTTCTGAGACCACCTCATCTCCTCTTACCCACTCGTTCAGAGGATTGTAAGAGAGGGGATCCAGGCCAGGGGTGCTAACTGGGAATCTCGAAGCTGTGGTAGATTAGGACTGTACAGGAGGCCTCTAAAATCAAACCCTCCACCCCACTTACAGAAGTGCACTTTGTGGGGGTGGGATTTAGCTACACATGGTAATCTCATTTACATAACTGTGGAGGAGGAGGCACAACCCCTCCTCGGTGTCAGCCCAGGGTTCACTATCTCATCTACTGCCCCTTCCACTCATTCACATGTAATTATTCATCAGCATATTAGTAAATTTTCTCTTTTCACACATATGCTGAGCTGTTTATTTGGAAAATTCATTGTAAGTAGCTGAGTCTTTTGCTTTTTTTTATTAGATTTTAACTTTTAAAACTTCTACCAGAAAGTTCTTTCCTAGCCTAGGGAGAGCTGGAGGACTACAGGGACATAGTTATACCTGGACAGCTTTACTTCTCTAGTTTTACTCAAAGAAAACATTACTTTCAAGAGGGGGAGAATGCTGAGTTGTCCTACCAGATGACACCTGGTGGAAAGTTCCAGAGAAACGAATGTCACAAGGGATGTTACCTTTCAAGGCACTTTGGGGAAGGAAAATCATTTCTTAATTCAATCGATCAGACTCTTGAGGGAGACAGGTATTCTGACAGAGATCCAGGCCTTCCCTGTTAATTGCCAGCTCATTGCCTGGGCTGCTTTTCCTCCCTTGGCACAGGGAGGTTAGCCACTGCGCTCCCGCGAGAGTTTAAGATGGAGAATTTCCAAGATGGAAGTCCCTACGAGCACCATGGCTTTTCCCAGTTTCCTTCCCCCCATTCTTTCTCTGTCTCCTCCACCCCAGCCTCACTACAAAACAAGTAACCGCTTTCCAGGCCTCGAAGAGGCCCAGGGGAAGCAATGCGCCTGGTCGCTGTGAAGATGCTGAGGCTAAATCTAACCCATGGACCCTCATCCACATCACATTCTCTGGATGAAAACAGTGGGTCACCTCTTCTTTTGCAAGTGGGAAGTGGAGAAGGGGTAGTAGAAAGAATTAAGATGTGTTACACATGCACACCAACTCCCTGAATACAAACAGGTGTCTCCATTGTTAGAATCATTAAAATTAACACACACACACACACACACACATGCACACACATACACACACACATGCACACACACTGAGCTACCTCTTCCCCGCTGACCAAAGTGCAATTAACCATAAGCTCCACTCTGGAGGGAAGAACTTCCGGCCTTGCCTTAGGGTCATACCATACCCTAGGGTCACGTCCCGTAATGTCAGTTTCCTAGGGGAGGGAGGACACTGAAGACCTGTACGTGCCAAGGAAGGACAGGAGGAGCCCATCCCTCTCTCCACACCAGGAATGCGCCCCAGAAGTCTTTTGGACAGTTGACAGTACTACATAAGCCCAGCTTCTATATTTCAAGGTGGCCCCATAAATCTGCCTCAGAGCCTTATCCCCATGTGCTCTGCCCTGCTCCCCTTCTTTTTTTAGAGCACTGACCCTGCCTCCAGTCTTTAGCATCACTCTCTATCCCAGAATTCCCAGGGCTCCGCCCATAATATGACCATCTTCCTCCCCAGAAGACTTCTAGATCCCTTCGATGGCATCTCTATCAAGGGGTTTCTAGGCCAATGTCATCTCTCCACTGCTAGAGAGTACATAAAAAATTCTTGATAGCAATTATTTTACTCTTAAATACAAAACTTACCCTTTTCAAAGCTCCAGAAGGGCCAAGAATATGCCTTGGCTCTACAGAAAGAAACATTTTATCCCAGAGATTATTAAGCAGAGAAACACCCAATTGATTTGGTTGCTGGAGAAAGAAATCATTTACGCAGTGTCCAGTGGGGTGGCCACAGTGCCCTAAGGATCCCTGGCCAAGCATGGGCCCAGCCTATCTTGGCAATCAGAGTCTACTTTGGCAGAGCCAGTGCCACAGGGGTCAAGACCAAAGCTGATGTGGATTTAGGTCATTAGGCACCTGGGGCTGGAGAGCAAGAGCAGGTGGTTCCGCATGAAGCAGCACTGCAAAGAATACTTTTGGAAAATGTCAGTACTAGAGTCCTTTTTTTTGTGGATACTCAAATTGGCTTTGTGGGAAATGGTCCCCCACGGCCAACAGGCAACACAACCTGGGAAGTCTCAGCTGAGGCTGAGAGTAACCATTCATGATCTTGGAGGACTCAGGGGCAGTGAAGCAGCCTTCTCACAAATGCTTGTAGCCTGTGCAGCTATAGAAAAAGTCACCATGAGCATCATCTCAGCCCATTGACTGAGAGCCATGAGTCTTTGGTCAATCTATGCCTTCTACAAATTTTTGCTGAGTACTTATTAAGTGTTGTGCTGGGTACTAGGGAGTATCGTCAAAATTTAAAATGTGAAGTAAGTGATTTCATAAAGAAATAAAATAGGATGAAATAGAGGAGGGATGTGGTGGCTATAGTAAGAATGGCCAAGAATGACCTCTCCTAAGGTGACACTGGATCTAAGACAATGAGAAGGAGCCAGGTATCCAAAGAACAGAGAGGACAAGATTCCACATAAAGAGACTAACGATACAAATACTGTGAGTTATGAATCATTCCACGTGGTTGAATCCTATAACCAAGGGTAGCTGGTAACGTAAGCATGGAGCCGTAGGTAGGGCCTGGGTTCTGCAGGCCCTTGTGGGTTGTGCCAAAGGGATTGGGTTTTATTTTTAAAAAACAATGGGAAGCCACCTGAGCGCTGTCGGTAAGGGTGTCATCAATGGGTTGACTCAGTAGAAGCATGTGCTGGGCCCTCCATTTGTCTTTCCAATGTTGAGGACTTTTTGCAAGGGTAGACCAAGGGAGAAGGTCAAGCTGTGCTAATGAGCCATGGAGCTAGGTGTGGAGACCAGAATCCTGTTGTTCAATGGCCTGCTTTGAAATGCCTTGAGAATATTCCCAACTGATTCCTGACTCTTTAGGGCTGCTTCCAGTTCACTTGAGCTGTAATGAAGGTGGTCCTTATCAGTCTGAGCTTACGCTGCCTTAATTAGACCCAGATTCTCTATCTTTAAATTGGTCTTACATCAAAGGTAGAGTTATAATTGCAGGTGATGTATTTGCAAGCTGCATTGTTATGTGGAATGCGGCTGCCAGCAGGTTGTATCGAGATTATTGAAAAGCAATTTGCAGGAGAAGTCTGGGGGGAAAAGGCAGTTCACCTCACTAAGCCTAAAGGAAAAGAAAAAAAAAAGAAGCAATAGATAGCTGGAGGTCTTAGAGAAGCATGTGTAACAAGAGGCATTTTAAAAACCTGCAGTATTTTACCAGCCCTATTTTGTAAGCACATCTGGCTTAAGTTGCTGCTGGCTCTGACACAGGGCTCCGTGTTGTTACACTTGCTGGTCCACATTTGAGATGGCTGAGGGATTGGCTTGCAAGGGTCAAGACAGGTTATCAGGAAGGTGCAGGTGGCTGGAGAGAATTCCCTGGCCGTTTGCCGATTCCCCATCCTAAGGTTCAGAACCAGGAGATGTTAGGCTTACATGGTTCTCACAGAAAGCACAGGTCTTGCGCTGGTTCTCTAACAGTCCTGCCATGGGCCTGGGAGGGCTGACATCTCTTCAGCATACTGACTTCAAATCTTTTGAGTAAATATTCCCAAGTGGGATGCAGTGACCTGGGTGGGCTTGGAGAACGTGATCCTATGGAGATCATAGAGGCATGAAGACCAAATACTGCATTGTCCTCCCTCCTCTGCAGAAGCTAAGAAATCAAACTCCAAGCAGGAGAGAGTAGAATGGTGATTATGGGACACTGAGGTGGGGAGTGGGAAGCCGATGGCCAAGGGTACAAAATCTCAGTGAGACAGAAGAAATGGGACTTTTATCTGCCCTGAAAAACTGTAATGAAGACACATTCACCTGCTTTCCCTTTTCTGCTGTTACTGTTTCTGGATCTGTTTGCCAGTATGAAATAGTTTGCACAGCATGCTCTGCCCACTGGGGTTGCAGACCAAGTGTGCTGTCTACAGATGTGTCTACAGCTCACCCCCCCCCCCACACACACACACAGATCACTCCACTGAGCTAGCCCGTGAGGGTGAGGGGTCGCCACCCACCACTGGCTGAAGACTCGGGAATGCCCCACCATCGAGCTAATATGTTCACGTCCAACTGTTTGTTCTGGAGGTGAGCAGTCTTGGTCTCTGGGGAGGCAGGTGACCTCTTGCCTCTTAAATTGAGATAATTTCCCCCAGCAGGAAGGCAGCTTTGGGCTCGGGGAAGGAGAGGTCAAGTTGGTCACCCAAATCATGGAATTCTAGTCTTGGCTCCAAAATACATTTACTATTCTAATTGAACTGGCTCATCTGATTCCAATTATCTTTCCATCCTCTCCAAGGGCAGTGGGCCACGGGATAGGCTGATGACCTGTGAAATTTCGATTTTTAAAAATGAAACTGGTTTTGATTTATAAGAAAGTCAGCCCATGCCTCTGGTTCTGTGCGGGTGTGGCAAGGGCAAGAAGCCACTAGGAGACTGGGTCACACTGAGTGACCAGTTCTCTCCATTTCCAGTCTTGCTGGTCTTCAGGCCAAACATCTATGGCAAGGACACCCTGAGAACTCTCCTGTGGCTTCCTGGAGAGTGGCCTGAAGCCCCAGAGCTATCCCTACTCTCTTGATGGTGTCCACAGTGCAATCAGTGTGCAGACATGTGAGGCTGGGCCACATGGCCAGCTGAGGACAAGTGTGTCTCCCAGGCCAGAAGAACCCGGCCTAGCACCCGCCATGCAGGAACCTCTACCTCTTGCTTTATTTCTGACTCATGTTTGTGGTTGGTCTTGTCGAGTGCTGCACTGTCTGTGGAGACAGGACAACGCACATCTCGAACTTCTTGGTCCAGGGCAGGGATTTCTCAAGTTCTTCAGCACACCTCACTCAGAAAGCCCATCTTCAGAGTTATGCTGATGACACTAGTGTCCAGCTGGAGAACACAAATTAGTTGAGTCAGGGACATCTTTGGGGAATGTTCTTTGTTTTCAATTCAGTCTCCTAAAACCCTACAAGACTGGGCCACGACAATGGCTACTCTGGGTGGGCTTATCTGACTAGGACCTCATCGAGAAGGAGAGGCAGGAGAAAGAAAGGAGCCACAGGCAGGGGCTGCAGATGACCACCAGACAGTTAGTGGCCCACGCTGCAGGTGGCAGCCGCTGTTCACTCGTCAGATGTTTGCAACTCTGAATTCAGAATTCACACTGACTGAGGTACTTTCATCTGAGCCTTTTGATGCTCCTGGGAAAGTATTTAGCCCCGAGTTTATAGATGGGAAAACTGAGGCCAGAGTGCTCTAAGGTCATGAAGACTGCTAGTTGTGGACTTCAGCCTAGAACTCAAGCGTGTTCATTCTCAATCTATAATATTATATAGTAATTCAGTGATAATAAGGATGACAGATAATCATAAACGTCTGAACTGCATAAAGGGGTTTTTATCTTTCCTTTAATCATTGATATGAGACTATAATGTGCATGTAGTTATTGTCCTCATTTCACAAATCAAAGAGCCAGGGCAACAGAAAGACCTCCCTTCATTGCACAGCCTGGAAGCGGTCAAGGCAGGACGCGAACCTGCTTTCTTTTGCAGCTATGCCATCGTCTTGAAAACCAGTCCCAAGGGCTGTGGGTCTCCTCAGAACAAGATGCTTGCACAGAGTTGGTTGGGAGAATCTTCTGCCTGTGGGCTGTGGAAGAGCAGTGGTGCTGGAGTCTACAGCTAAAGGCTCTGCCATGTAAGCTCGGAGAGCTGGCCAAGCAGAGCCCTCTGTGTGGCACACGCTGTCTGGGTCCTGGAAAACTTTTCAAAGGTGCCAGCAGCCCACTCCCTCCCAGCTAACTCCCTGGGGTACCCTGGCGTGCAGCCTGCTTCCAAGGACTTCCTGTTCTGAGGTCCACCTTTCATAAGGTGCGGAGACCATAGGTTCAGCACAGAAGAAGCTGTCCACACTGAAGAACACAACTTTCCCAAGATGCCTTGGGAGATGCCAAGGGTGGCCACCATGATTCCCCCTCCCACAGAGTCCCCTCACCTCAGCAGGGAGAGCCAAGCACTGTCTTTATTGTGCAGATATTTCTCTCTCTCTCTGCTCTGTAAATGGCTGTAGGACCTTAAACCCTGATTTGTGAAGCTTGTAGGATGCAAGCCACTAGCTCCCATTTAGTTTAAAAATTACAACATCAGTCAAGGGCAAGTCATAAATCCACTTGAACACCGTGCTGAAGTTTATGACCTCTATTCCTGGGACTCCTGCGGGAGCTTGTGGATTTACAATTTTTATACAATATTAAGGGATTTCTTTCCCAAACTCCTGAGTCCTGACCATGGACCTCATGCATGCACACACATCTGCCCACCAGTTCCTCTGTTGTCGCTGTTTTCCTCTTAGGCTGACTTCTCTTGGACATCTCTTGGGCAGGCAGCTCCATTGGCTCCCTTGCAAAACTGGTGCTCTGCTTGGGAATTACCCAAACTAGCCAGCCTGAAACCATTTTCTGGGGAGGCAGTAGGGAGAATCATCATGGGGAGATTTGTGAATTTGTTTTTAATTTAACGTGTTTGTCTTTGTAAACAGATGGAGCCATCTTCCCAAGAGACATCTATGCTTACCCTATTTTCTGAAATTGGAGGGGTTTGGGGAATGAATGGAGCTCAAGCTTTATCCTGAAGACCCTACTAGGGCATGCTTTTCCTCAAAGACCACTTTGATGATAGAAACAAGTGCCATATTTACAAATAATTATTTACTAGAGACATGGGACAGTCCTTGTGGCCACTCTCCCTGCTCCTAGCCCTACATTGCCATTTCTTGAGGGACCTAATATTTTTGTCACCTATGTATTTTTAACCTATTTTTTTTTTTTTTTTTTTTTTTGGTGGTACCAGGGATTGAACTCAGGACTTTGCATTTTCCAGGCAAACGCTTATTCAGTTGAGTTGTCTCCCTGTCCCTGTATCTTTAATCTTCTTGTGTCTAAGTATCAGACAGTCTTGAATTACCTTTAACTCCAATCTTAGTCTTTAACCTTTAAGATGAAGGCTCTGACCCATCCACACTTACTATGATCGCTCAAACGCTTGGGTTTATTCAAGCTGGTTTCATTTATGTTGCTTCATCTCTCAAATCTTTCTGTTCCAGCTTGCTTCATATCTCCATAAAGGATAAGAGAAAACTTTCTATCACATATAAAGAGCCCATGTTGGTGTTTCTTTGACTCCACTAGGAAATTTTGTCCTTTGAGCTCTCAGTCTTCCAAAATCTTAGTTTCCCTAAGGTCTGGAGATAAACATAGGGAGGAAAAAACTGGATACTGAGTCAAGAAGGGCCCAGCACACTGCTCCTCCAGTTTTCCTGCCCTCATAGAAATAAGGGGAACAGGAAGAGTCAAGATCAGAGAAATAGCAAGCCAAGAAGGCGACAGTGAGTGGCTAGAAGATGTGTCAGGTAATGCAAGACAAATGTCACAGCCTCAACCACAGAACTGTGTCTACCTCTGTGGGGCTCTTGCCACAGTGGCAGTGGGCCGCCCACCTTCTGAGTCCCTGGGACTGTTATTGAGCTGGCTTTCTCTCTTCTCTCCCTCAACTCTCCGGCTTTTCCCTCTCCTGACTGAGGTTAAAGACCAGCCCTTGGCATCCAACCCTACAGTGTCCAGATGGCAGCGACTGCTTGTGGTTTCTAGGATATCCGGCCAGCCTGTAGCACTGACTGGTCCACCAGACTAGTGGCCATGTACTTGCCCTCCATTGGGCCAGGCTGTGGGAACAAGTGGCCAGAGCTGTCTGTGTTCAACAGATTCTGTGTATGTGTGGCCCAGCCGGGAGCTCTTAAAAGACTCTGAGAGATGGAGCCCATAACAGCAGCTGTGAGCTGTTCCATTCTTAGGCCTTTAGCCAGAGGTCAAGAGTTTCACAGTTCTTCTAGTGGAGGAAGAATGGCCCCATGCCTTGGTCCTCCCTGGCAGCCTGGAAGAGCTGCATGCGCAGCATGATGCTTGGAGGCCTACAGCCGTGCTCTAGGATGTGGAGATGCTGAGCTTGCTCACATGGAGGCAACAGGGCCGTGTCAGTGAGGCTGGGCTCCACTGTGACTTCGTGCTTCACCCAGATGGAGGCTTAGCTTTGCTCCTGTGAGTGCTGGAAGCAGGACCCGCTTACAGGGTCGCATAACCTGACACAAGACACACTCAGACCAGGCAGTGGAGCCTTGGCAGTTGCTGGCAACTAGCTGCAGGGGTGCAGGGTGGTGGTGGGCCCCCGCCTGT
>PVKN010002739.1:0-40798 GCA_004027915.1 Capromys pilorides
CCCCCCCCCCCCCCCAAAGCCTCATGCAGTCATCTGGTGGCTTCTGGAATTTGTAATTGATTATTGTAGAAATGGGTTCCGCACCTCCCCTGGGGCAGGTGATTTGCATTTCAATGTAAAACAGGAAGAGAAGTTAGCTGCTTGAGTTGCTGCTAGCTCGCTCTCATCTCTTGCTCTTAGCTGCCACCATGAAAGGTTGCCCTCTGCCTTGCGCCTTTCTGCCTTGGAGCCAGCTGAATATGGACTGAAACCTCCAGTAACTGTGAGCTAAATAAACCTTTCCTTCCCTCATTTTGAGTGTTGGGTGTTTGTCCCAGCAACGAGAGAAGAGAAACTAAGACAATGGCATAAAGTTGAAACACTGAGGCTGGTGAGATAGCTCAGTGGTCTAAAGGACCTGCTTAGGAAAGCTTAGATAAGTGTGCAGGGACTTCAGTTTGATCCCCAGCCCCACATGCTGCACCAGCCCTACCCCCAGGGTGGGCTGAAACAGCCATAACATAAATAAATAAAGTTCAAAAAAAAAAGGCATTTGACTTGCTCATCCCATTTAGGGAAAGAGCTGATAGAGAAACTATAAAATGCAACTTAGAGACTGATAAGTAGCTCCTAGACTTACAGTGGGAGTTTTAGTGTCAGGATTTCTAATGTTGAATGAACTTGGAATTGAACTTAGTGTCACCTCTTTTTCAGTGTCACTTCCCCCAAAATAGAGGTGACCTATATATTTGGTACAGGGTCTTACTGCACAGCTCAATCTTGTAGTAATCCTTTTTCACTCTCCCCAGCACTGGGGTTCCAAGCATGTGCCACCATGCCTCATCTCCATGGCTGGCTCAGGGAATCCAGGGGCAGGGCCCGTGTGGCATGGATGCCTGGTCCCTGAGCTTGCCTAAGCAGGTGCTTAGTCCGCTGAACCATCCTGCTGGCCCAGAACTGACCTTTCTGTAGAGAGCATAAAATACTTTAGCACCAAGGCACTCATGCTGATAATATAGCACCATAATTTTTTTTTTCCATTGATTGATTGATTGATTGTCTTTTTGAGACAGGGTCTCGCTATGCAGTTCAGGCTGGCCTTGAGCTCACTTTTGTAGCCCAGGCTGGTCTCGAACTCACACCGATCCTCCTGTCTCAGCCTCCCAAATGCTGCAATTACAGGCGTGTGCCACCGCACCCGGCTTCGCATTGTTTTCTTAAACTTTGCTATTGAGGATTTGGCAAGTGTCATCTCTGCTGTGTCTAGCTGGGCAGTGGTCTGGGTGTATAAAGGGTGTGACCTCAGTAATGTGGACCTTATGATCTTTCGTGGCTGATTCCTAAAGGTAAAATGTGGGTCATGTATTTGATGGGTCCCTCAACTCTTAGTTTCTCTCTCTCTCTCTCTAGCATGTAGAAGTTAGAAACTCATTTTAAAAAATATATTTATGAACTACAGATAATATACGAGAAGTATTTTTGTTTACTTTGTTTTTCCAATGCTGGACATGGAAAATAGGGCCTTGTGGATGTTAGGCAAGTGCTTCACCACTGAGGTACACCCTGAGTACCTGGAGGAATTTTTATAACTTCTCTCACAAAAGGATAAGTTGACATGGTAGGCATCCAAACCTAATGTTTACAAAGAGAAACAGAGAGCTCCACCAAACATTTATTGAGCTGCTATTAGATGCCAGTCTCTGTGATA
This sequence comes from Capromys pilorides, assembly GCA_004027915.1. Taxonomy (NCBI): domain Eukaryota; kingdom Metazoa; phylum Chordata; class Mammalia; order Rodentia; family Capromyidae; genus Capromys; species Capromys pilorides. Next base: position 1,688 of record PVKN010002739.1, read on the forward strand.
TGTGACTAGGGATGACCAAGACAAGTCCAGGTTTAAGGAGTCTGTCTAGTTGCAGGTCCATCAGTCATGCAGAAGCATAACTTTATTTGTACCGTGAGGCATATGTTCCATGAACTGTCAATGTAGTTTAATGCAAGAGCTGTGTGTCAGGAAGACATGGGAAGACGCCACTTTCTGAAAGTGATAGTTGAGTACTGAAGCTCATAGGCAAATTGGAACTACCCAGGGATGCTGGCAGGAGATAAGGCAGATTCCAGAGCCTTGTGCATTAGAACAGCCACCACTGGGCGCGTCAGACACTGCCCAGGAGCACTCTCCAAGATCCTCCATGATCTATTTGTTAACCTTCCCCATTTAACTGCAAAATCTAAGGAAACATTGTGTTCAAAGTTATTTGAAACTTTAGGGATAATCATTAGCCTTCTTTGTTTTGAAAATTTTTTAAATAATTTAAAATAACAAAAATTTTTATTTTGCAGTATTGGGGATTGAATCCACAGCCTTTGCACTTGAGTCACATTCTCAGCACCTCTCTTCTTTGGGATAAGGTTTTGCCAAGTTATACAGTCTGAACTTAAATTTATGATCTTCCTGTCTTAATCTCCCCAAATGCTAAGATTACAGGAGTATACCACAACTGCAGGCTCTACAATCATTATTTTTATGTGCTTTTGCCATAACTTTTTCAGCAGGGTAACATATGTCACAAAATTTGCCATGTTAATGATTTTGTACATGTAGTTCATTGGAATTTGGTTCATAATATTCACGTTGTTCTGTAACCATCATCTTCATCCCTAAGAACTTTGCTATTGTCTTAGTTACTTTTACTTGTTGCTGGGACAAATACCCGACACTCAAAATGAAGGAAGGCAAGGTTTATTTAGCTCACAGTTGCTGGAGGTTTCAGTCCATATTTGGCTGGCCCAAGGCTGAGTGGAACAGGGCAGAGAGCAACCAGTTCATGGCTGTGGAACAGGAATAATCTCAACAGAGGCAACCGACACCCAGGGCTCAGAGAGCAACAGCGTGAGTCTGTCTCTCTTTATATTACATTCAGGCTGTCCACCTCAGCCTATCTCCCTTAGGCTACACCCATAATCCCAGAAGTACTCAGACCCATAGTCCCATCAGTACTAAAACACTTAATCCCAGTGGGTCATGAGTCAAGTCTCAAACTCCAGAAGTCCCCACCCCATGTTTGCATGAGGCTTTGGGGGGACAACTAGACACAAACCGTAACAGCCATTCTCTCAAACAAATATCTATACCCATTAAATGACATCTGCCCATTTTTCCATTTCCTACAGGGTTTAACAGCCACTATTCTATTTTCTTTTCCTATTACTTTAACTACTCTAGATAGCTCCGATAAGTGGAATCATAGAAGAGCTTTTGTTGTGTGGCTGGCTTATTTCACTCAACATAATGTCCTCAAAGCTCACCCTTACTGCGGCATGTAACAATTTCCTTACTTTTTAAAGGTTGAATAGCATTCTATTATATGCATGCAGTTTATTGGCATACAGTTCACATTCTGTATTCCAGTTTGTATACCAACATTCACTTGGGTTATTTCTACCTTTTAGATGCTGGGAATAACACTGCTATGAGGAAGGGTGTCCAAATATCTTTTTCAGTCTCTACTTTCATTTCTTTTGGGTGCACATCTAGCAATGGCATGGCTAGTGCAAATAGTTATTCTGTTTAATTTTTTGAGGACCTGCCATACTGTTTTCTTAGCAGCCACACCATTGTACACTCCAACAGTACACAAGGGTTCCAGTTGTTCCACATCTTCCCCAACATTTGTTTTCCTCCCTGCCCCTACCACCTTCCTCTTTTTCTTCCTCTTCTTCTTCCTCCTTTGTTCCATCCCTAAGGGGTGTGATAAAAAATCATGCTTTTGTCTTTAGTAAAGGTAAAACTTGTGAAAAGAATATAAAGCCTGTGTGACTTACCAAGACAAGCCTGGAACTTTGAGGAAAATTGCCCCTTTTTTAGCCTGTAGCCTCAGGAGTGAGCTGGCGGGTAATGCTAAGAGCTCTAGTCTGGTGCGAGTGCCAGCTCTCATTTTCTGCTGTGTAACTTCAGGACTTGCCTTCAGATGTTTGCATTTGTGAAGTGATTGTGACATTGGAGAGCACAGCAGCCTTACCCTTCTCTGCAGAAATACATTGCAGGGGCTCCAGGGAAGGCCTAAAACTGTGGCTAGCACCAAATCCAATACCTCCTGTGTTTTTTTCCTAGCCATATACACCTATGGTAAAGTTAATTTATAAATTAAAAGCTGTACTTACATTAACAAGAACTATTAATGACATAAAAGGATCATAATAGTGTGCTACAATGATAGTATAATCTCTTTCTCTCAAAGTAACTTAGTAGCAGTCTTGGTTTTTCAGACCTGCTCTTCTATATCATATCTGCAGCAATAAGCAGCAAGCCTGTTTTCCTTCACCATGGCCCCAAAGCACAAGAACATTGTGGCTGGCAATCAGATATGCCAGAGCAGCTTTCAGTGAAAAAAAAAAAAAAAAAAAATCCCAAGTTCTTATCTTAATAAGAAAACAAACATGGGCTGGCCAGATAGCTCAGTAGACTAAAGCACCTGCTTAGGCAAGTGTCAGGGACCAGGGTTTGATCCCCAGCATGCCGTGCCAATCCCACCCCCAGGGTGCCTTGAGACGGCGACTAAGACTGGGCATGGTGGTATGTGCCTGTAATCCCAGTGCTTGGGAGGTTGAAAACAGGAGAATCACTACAAGTCCGATCTGTGTAGTGAGACCCTGTAAACTCTGTACTAAATATATTTTAGAAAGAAAGAGAGAGGGAGAGAGAGAGAGAGAGAGAAAAGAAAAGAAAGAAAGAAAGAAAGAAAGAAAGAAAGAAAGAAAGAAAGAAAAAAGAAAGAACAAAAATTATAAGCTAAACTTTCAGGTCAGCTCAGTGGTTGAAGCACCTGCATGGGCAATCCCAGTCAGGCCCAGGGGATGGTGGTTTGATCCCCACACCCACCCATAAGGAAGCCTGAGCTAGCCGGAAAAAAAAAAAAAAACCAGAAACACCCTTCTCAAAAATTATATGCCTAAGCTGCCAAATTCCATGGGACAACAATGAGTGATATATATATATATATATATATATATATATATATATATATATATGAAAAAGGAAATAAATGTGTATCATTTTTGCAACTTGTATGACTACAGACACAAACTGTGGAAAACATAATCTCAGTAAGAAGGGAGGGCTGCTCTAAGTTGTCTGTTGACCTGCCTATTTCTGCCTCAAGCTGTCCATCCATTTCTTTCTGTACATGAAGTCCATAGTTGTAAGGAGTCACCTGCAGGACAAGTGTGATCGGTGCTGCCTGGTAGGGCATTGCAGAAGAGCTTTCAGCAGGAAAGTGGCATCCTTTGTTCTCACAACTGGCATAACCATGGGAATCTGACACTCTTCTGCCAGCAGACTGGAGCTAGGCAGTTAACATCATGTGAGACTAGAAATTGCAGAATGTGTTCAGAATCGAGGGCTTTATGGCCTCCCGGAATAGTGAGGGACCTGGGAGGAGCCATGTGATTGCGGTACCTGGAGCATCTGCTGTCAAGCAGGCCACATGACTTGAGTTCCTCCAGCTTCAATGCAAAAGGTTTCCAAGTCCAGATTGCACAATGATGGAATCAAATGTAGAACATGGAGTGTGCTCCAGGAATTTGGAACTTCAGGTGTATAGTTTTATCATCTCCATGTATTGCTGGAATTCTGGTGAGCAGATGTTCATAGAATTCAAGCCTCAGCCCTCCCCTTCCCCTTCTCTGGAGTTGATCAAGTGGTGCTTCACATCAGGAGGGCCCACAGGGGAGAGAGATTATCCAGACTGATCAGCTACAGACAAGTTTAGCTTCCCTTTCCTAGTTATGGCATACTGGTGTCTCTATAAATCTTTGACAGAGCTCCTCAGTCAAAATAAACACCCTGGGGCTGGTGAGATATCTTGGCACTCTAAAGCACCTACTTAGGCAAGCTTAGGCAAGTGCAGGGACAGCGGTTCCATCATCCCTGGTACCACATGCTGCTCCAGCTCCACCCCCAGGATGGGCTGAGCCAGACATACATGCACAAAAGATGCACCTTATGATTCCATTTATTAAATAGTTTCAATCAGCTGCCTGTAAAAAAAACCGTATTTCTAAGTACAAAGGGAAAAGAACACCAAGGAAAACTTAAGAAAATACTGTTCTTGGTTTAATTTGAAATCAGTAGTCACTCCATAATTGAAGACTGGATATCTGTGTTTATCTTTCTTGCCCTGAAGTTTGCAATAATTATGTGGCAAACACAAAGATTCTAAAAAGTAGGAATTAGCAATTTCATTTTGTCTTTTAGATGAGATTATCATAATGAAGAACAGACCCATGTCACTGGTAGCTTCCTGTGCACTGACACCATGTAAGCTCCCAGCACAGAGCAGGGACTGCTGTGACAGTCGTGTTGGAAAAGCTTTCGGGAATTTGACTTTAAAAGAAATTTGACTACAATAATATCAAGAAGCAGAATCTTAAAGTCACCAGCATGCCCCTTGTTAAACCTGTCAGGCTTTTGGGTATCTTAGATCAACAACAATCATAAGATTTTAGCTTCGTTTCATTTAAAAAATTTTTTTTTTTTATTTTAAGTGGTACGTGTTTGTGATGAAATAAATTTAAGGCATGGGATGAAGAGTTAGAGATCAAAAGGCACTTCTTGCCAAGGTTACTTTATAAGATAGGATGAGGCCACCTGGCAGCAGGCCACAGCATGGGCACTGTGCTCCTGGAGCCCCTGGAGCACACTGAACAATCGCAAGTAGGAGGTGTGTGGTCCTGCAGCTCTGCACACCCATAGCATCCTTCGTGTCAGTGTTCAGAGGCTGGAATACAGCAACATGAGAAAGAGGAAAAGGAGGGAAGTGGGTTCCTGGAACCCAGCAAGGATCTGAAGCGAGAACTGAACCCCATGCAGAGAGCAAAGAAAGAGACTTCAAGGAAGCAGGAGAAAGCCGCAAGCAGCGCTTTTCTGTGAGCTCTCTCACTGGCTATGTGGGAGGGCCAGCTCTAAAGTGCAGATGCTCAGTGGCTACTCAGCAAGCCCAGAGGCCTCCTTGGAGAAATGTGCTAGTAGAACGTAGCCATGGCTGCAGCAGACCGCAGTGGACCCTGAGGTGTTCAGGTTCAGACATCCCCCAAGGGGCGGGTGATTGACTGGTAGGCATCTTAGGGAAAAGCCACCTGAGCTCAGTGCTCCCGCAGCTGTGGGCAGGCTGTGTCTGGGCTTTTGGCATCATCAGGGTGAACTGGAATGGAGTTCAGATTAGCAGGATGTTGAGGAGCTGAGTTCAAGCTCACAGGAAGCACACGATGCTGTAGGCTGAACAAATAGCCAGAAGCCAGTCTGAGCTTCAGTGGAGCTAAAATGCTGGTTAACTGAGATTACCCACCACCCTACTGTAAATCTGTGGCTGACTCAGAACTCAGTCTACCTACTCTGTCCACTAGGAACAACACAGACATACGTTGAAGTAGAGTTTCTTTTTTTCTCCTGTTTTTGATTTGTTTTATTCTTCCTGTTTGTTCTTAGTTTTTTTGTTTTTTTTTTAATGTATGGCATTGTTTCTAGGTTTTTGTTGTTCTGTTCATATTTTTATTTCTTCCTTCTCAATCCCTCCTGTTTTCTTCTCCAATCTCCCAAAATTTGAATAATCTTCCTTTATCTGTCAGTCTTGCTTCTAATCTCTTCCTCTTCCTCTATTCTATTTTTTCCCTCATATCCTTTTGAACTTTCTCCTGATGGTTAGTTCGCCTTCGCCATATCGAGGGCATATTTAATGTTCAGCTGAATTCTATAAGAAGTTTAGAGAAGACCTAATGCTGATGCTTCTCAAATTTTTTAGTGAAACTGGAAGGAAAACAATTCTCTCAAATTCATTTCTGAAAGCAAGCTTTACCCTGATACTAAAAGCAGTCAATGAGCTGGTAAGATAGCTCAGTGGACTAAGGGCATGCTTAGGGAAGCGCAGGAATCAGGGTTCAATCCTCAGCACCATATGCCCTGCTGGCCCCACCCTCGAGCACTCTGAGCCAGTGACTGAGACCAGGTGTGGTGATGCACGCTGAAAACAGGAGGATCGCTATGAGTCTGAGCTGCATAGTGAGACCCTGTACCAGATACATAGAAAGAAAGAAGGAAGGAAAGAAAGAAAGAAGAAAGAAAGAAAGAAAGAAAGAAAGAAAGAAAGAAAGAAAGAAAGAAAGAAAGAAAATCAGCCAAGGACCCATCAAAAAAAAGAGAACTATAGGCCAGCCTCCCTAATGATGATAGATGCAAATCCTCAATAAGATACTGACAAACAGAATGCAACAAAGTATCAAAAAGATTGTACACTGTGATCAAGTGGAGTTCATCCCAGGGATGTAGGGATGGTGCAACATATGCAAATCAATAAATGTGATATACCATACAGAGCCAAGGACAAAAACCATATGGTCATTTCGATAGATACACAAAAGTGTTTGACAAAGTCCAATTGGACATGGTGGTACACACCTTGCAATCTTAGTTACTTGTAATACTGAGGTAGGAGGATCTCAAGTTTATAGCTGACTTCCTGTTGGAGAGGAGGCTGGTCACAGAGGCATGACTTTGAAAGATCTGTCCCCTCCCCAGCTCCTCCCTTCACTGTCTCTGCTGCCACATTGCCCTGTTGTGAGCTTTTTTTCTCAGCTGTCCTTGGAGCCAGATGATCATGGGCTGAAACATGAGCCAAAATAAACGTTCCTTTAAGTTATGATGTTGAGTAATGCATCTTAGTGATAAGGAAAGGGACTAAGAAAATAAGGCTCTTAATAATTGACAAAAGTTGTATATATTCAAGGCTGGAGATGTAACTCAGCAGTTACGCTCCTTGCCCGCAAGGCTCTGGTTGCTGCCCCTAGTAGCACCTAAACAATCAGTATTCAAAGGATATGCTTACCTAATCTTGTGATGTATGGACACACTGTGACATGATCAACACTATTAAGAATATTTGGGCCGGGGAGATAGCTCAGGGGCACAAGTGCCTGCCTGGCAAGTGCAAGATCCTGAGTTCGGGGCACAAGTGCCTGCCTGGCAAGTACAAGATCCTGAGTTCGATCCCAGGTTCCAAGAAAAAAAAGAATATTGAAGACCTACTCAGCATACTTGAAGTACATAACACAGTATTATTATCTATCATCACCATGTTGAGTATGTCTTCTGAATTTATCTTGGAATTAAAACATTGTATTTTTTAACCAAGACATGCCCATGTTGCTCACCTTCTCCATCCATGACATTACATTCTGCTATAAGTTTCACATATAAAAGAGATCATAGTTGGATGAGGTTGAAGGGAGGGTAGGGGAGTGGGAAAAAAAAGAATCAAGTTATATCACATACAAGTACAAATTCTCCATAATGAGTGTGATATAAATCTGATTGAAGAAAAAATGAGATTGCACCATGTCTTTTCTGTACCTGGATGACTTCCTTTAGCATCATGTCTCCAGCTCCATGCTGTCACTAATGGCAAGGTTGCCTTCCATTTCATGCCAGAATAGTGTTCCTTGTGTACTTCTATCACATTTTCTTTACCTGTTCATCGATCTGTGAATAGTGAAGTTGTTTCCGTTTCTTGGCTACTGTGGGTAATCCAGTGAACATGAGAGTCTAGATGTTTCTTCTACATACTGATTTCATTTCCTTTAGCCCCTCCAACTGTACTTCTGAGTCTCACTGCCTTCTGCTCTTCACCTGCTGCCAGAGCCTCTGTGGGAGCTTCCTGTGGTCCTTAGAGTGAACCCAAGTCCTTAATACTGTTTCTACAGACCTACCCCCTCCCTACCCATCCTGCTGCATCCAGGGCCTGCATCTCAGGCTCTTGGTTTTGTTTGCCATCAATCAACACTGTGACATACAATATTCATGTCTCTCTGAAAGAGACCAGTGTGGAGAAACACTGCTCAGACTTATTTAATGATATGTATTTCTCCAATTAGCTGAAGTTCTCTAATGGCTGTGTCAGTATGTATCTACCCTAATTCCACTCAGACACATGGGCCAAGGAAGCATTTGTTGCATGATCAAGTAAAGGAACGAGTGGATAATGTCCCAGCTGAGGCTCATTCTTGCTGGACGATGAGGGAAAAATCCCTAGCAACCTCATTTAAGCAGAAGAGGAGAGTTCCTTGCTAATTTATATTAGCACAAATGATGACAGTCTTCGTTATCTTTACAGGTGTTCTTAGCTGCAAGAGGCCATGAACTGCTTATGCAATCACCCCAGGGGCAACCAAGGCAGTCATTATTGCCAAAATTTCAGTCTCCATTGCATCAGGGCCTTTGGTGAGGAAGGGCTATTGGGACTTAGAGCATCGATTGCTGGATCATTATAGTTCTGAAATTGTAATTGGAAAAGAATTAACAGACTTAGACAAGCTTTGGGGAGAGGCTGGGGGTAAGGAAGGGTTGAAGCCAGGGCTGTTTTTGAAATGAAACTCAAATATAGTTAAGTGGGCCACGTTGCAGCATGAGCCTGAGCAGCCACTTAGCCAGATACTGAACAAATAAAAGGCTTTGTCTGGTAGGCGGGCAGGCTGAGACTCACAAGTCTTACTATTTAAGATAAGCGCTCTAGCCATATAGCATTCTTGCCCCTGAGCGAAATCAAAAAGAGATGCCTTGATTTTAAGCTGTGCAATGGGTATGAAGTCTGACCTTCTTGGGCGTAGCAGTACCTTACAGCAGAGGAAACTACAAGTTTACCTCTATGTGCATGCTGCTAGGGTTACCTCTATCTCCAGGGACAGATTCCTGGAAGGAAAGTGAAGGTGACCCAGGTGTGGAAGGTCACTTCCACTAGTACTATGGGATACCACAGCACTGAGAGTAGGACAGAGGGCAAAATGATGTGAAGAGGACCGAAAGAGGATACCAGAATAAAGGCTTGGTTTTAAAGTATCATAAAGGGTTTTTCTCTTACTAGAAAGAGGACAAAACTCTGCTAGCCTCTTTTTCTGATTCTGCTACCTACTATTTGCACTTCTGGGTCAGCTATCAGGTTCATCGTCTTTTCTTTTTTCTTTTCTGTTCTTTTCTTTTTTATCCCAGGGATTGAACACAACACCTTGTGCTTGCCAGGCAGGTGCTTAAGCTGCTGAGCTATTTCCCAGCCCCATCTTTTCTTACAATTGTGATTTTTTTACTTTGTTATATTACTAATGAACAACTATTAAATATATAGTAATTGTATATATAAATATATAGTAACATAGTTTACACTTTGAATTAAGTTGGATTCCAGAGATAATATGAGCATTGTATAGGAAAATATGTTTGGAAGTCTGAGCAGTTGATTTCTCCGTAGGTCAAACTTTTGGAATGTCTGACACTAATATTTCAGAGTCAGATGGGCTTGGGATATGCTCAGTTGTAGAATGATTGTCTAGCATGTTTGAAGTTTTTGGTTTGATCTCCAGCACTGCAAACAGTGAAAACCCTTACCTAGATTTCACCATCATAATTATGAGTCCTAAAGCATGTATTATCCATATTCATTAAGAAAAGTTAGGGCTGGTCTGATAGCTTAGTGGACTAAAGTGCCTGCTTAGGCAAAGCGCAGCAACCCAAGTTCTATCCCCTATGTGCTGTGCTGGCCCCACCCCTGGGGCATGCTGAGACAGTGATTGAGACTGGGCATGGTGATGCACACCTATAATCCCAGCACTTTGGGAAGCCGAAAACAGGAGAATCACTAGGAGTCCGATCTAGTGAGACCCTGTAGACCCTGTCCTAAATGCATAAAAAAAAAAGAAAGAAAAGTTAGAGCCAAATTTAAAATGAAATGACATTTTATATATACTTAGTTTCATGGATTTCTTTTTGTCTCATTTTTACTTTCTTTTTGAGATGTAGTCTCTTTAATGTGGGCTGGCCTTGAACTCCCTAAGTCTCCAAGATAGCTTCAAACTCAGTGACAGTCCTCCTCCCTTGCCTCCTTCCCCTCTTCCCTAGATTCCCTTTTCATTTGCAGAAGGTCACACCACTATTTCCTATCCATACCAGATATATTAACTTTCCAGCAAAATATTTCCCTTGTTTTTAATCTAGAAATTTGTATGTGCAAGAGAGGTAGTGGTACTGAGGATTAAATGCAGGGCCTTTGCACTAAACTAAAATCCAAGATTCTTTTTTTAATTTTTAATTTTTTTAAAGTATGAGACACATTTCATTAAATTGCTAAGTTGCTCAGGTTTGGGCTCAAACTTGAGACCCTTCTGCCACCACACCCAGCTTGATCTAGAATTTCTCTTATATTTAATGAATGACCAATAACTATCGATCGACTTTACACTTAATCAAGAAAGATACCACACCTTCGAAAAGATAGTTAATACTGCAATGAGAACATTCTCTTTTGATTTAGAAAAACATTAGATTAGCATTTAGTATATAAAATAAGAAGTATAATATTTACTAACTACATATTCTGTGCATAATTATGCAAGGCCTTGTCGAGCAGAATTTTTGTTAACCATGAGACATTTAGCAGAAAAAAAAAAAAAGCATTATGTTCCCAATGCATTTGCTTCTCCTCACAACCTCGACAAATATGTTGAGAGGAATTTTAGGATCTCACTGAGAAATCTGCATTGTAGGGTGTGACATCACTAGCCCAGGTGAAGAGCAGTGCTAAGTCAAAGGCAGTGAAGCCAAAAGCAGTATTGTGAGCCTCAGGCAATGCCGCCTTCTCCATCCACAGCACTGCCTCAGCCTGTGCCCTGGCCTCATAGAGATGGGCACTGTGCATCTAAGCATCACCTGCTGTTTGATCTCTGCCCTCCCAGGAGCAAATGCATTTCTTTGCTCAGGCCTCAGGCCTTGGAGACTTTCATTTTTAAAACACATTTCAGCCTTTACTGCTATTTTTGGGGTCTTGGTTGTTAGTTCTTTGATACTTAAACTAAACTGGTTTTTAATTTTTCACTGACAACTCCAATTTGATACAGGCAGCCCCCACTTTTTGCTTTTCAACTTTACTAACACTTAGCGAAGTGTTTTATGTTTAGAAAAAAACCATACTTGGAATTTTGAATTTTGGTCTTGCTCTGGGCTAGAGATGTGTGCTGTGAGCCTCTTGTTGCACAGTGCATCCACCACAGCTCCCAGGCAGTGTTCACAACCAACCCTTCCCAGCATACTGTGCTGCTGAGCTGTGAATGTCCATTAGTTAGGTGGCTTCCATGCCTTCTCTCCTCACACTATTGCTGACTTAATGAGCCATGACCTTATTCTAAGCCTAGAAGAATTTGTATTTGTGTTTCTCTGGGGACTTCCAAGCATCTAACATATTCACAACATGACTGAGCTCTGTGTGAGACGACTGTCAGTGGGATTGCTGCCAGAGTCCACCTGAGTCAGTACCAGCCCCTGCCTTGTTTCAGACTTACGCATCAGGAACTTTAGAGCCTGTGAGAGGCAGCCCATCATGTCAAGGAAAAGACTGAGGATAGAACCGTGTGGCCACAGTGCTGGACTTGTGTCCCCTAACAGGCTGAGTTGGAGGGCTGAATGAGGTCCCCAGCTTAACAATAACAGACAGTTGGCAAGCAAACCAGAAGTGATTATGGGAGGCATGGAAAATACACCTCGTAGTATGTCAGAAGGTGGTGAGATTCTGAGGGTTGAGGCTGCCCAGCAGCCAGTCTCTCCACTTAACTGCTCTAGCAGTAGACTCCAGATGACAGAGCAGATCACAACCATCCCCAGTGATAGCTCTGTCCTTGTCTTAGTCTATTTTCTGCTTCTATAACAAAACATCCCAGGATGGGTATTGTAAATATTAGAGGTTGCATTATCCCATGCTTGCATCTTCCTGCTGTGATGCTTGATGGAGGACATCACATAGCAAGGGAGAGAGCAAGAAGGTGCAGAACTAATGCAATAATCTAATGCAATAATGACCTCAACCCATTTGTGAGGGTGGAGCCCTGTGGCCTAATCACCTCTGAAAGGCCTTACCTCTTAACACAATGGCAGTTAAGTTTCACAGTGAGTTTTGCAGGACACATCCATCCTAGCAGTCAAATAACTGGTATCATTGATCCCATTCTGGAGGGGCCTTTACACATCCAGCACCAGGAGCTATGCCCATTCTCCAACAGGTACCTTGAACCCACTCAGCCAGCAAACTGAGAGCTGCTTGGGTGACCCGGAGAAGCCTTCTGCCCAGAAATCTTCATGGAGTAAAGAATGGTAAAGCTCCCAGGAAGCCACTAAGAGGAATAAGTGCTGGTAGGGAAGGTTTGTGTGACATTTTTAGTCTACTTCCCTCTTGGCAAGTTTTCCTTATAGTAGGGGTCCATTTGCTCTTCTGAGTCAGGAGAAGGTGTGAGGACGTGGCTTCTCGATGACCTTCCAGAAGCTTTCATCATATTTGAGGACTGTGTCCCCCAAGGATGGGCTGGTGATAAGAACCTCCACCTCTAACTAAGTGGCTGCAGATCTCCTGCCAAACCAGGCTATGTGTCCAGTAGGCAGAAGGATGTGAGCTGCCCAGCGGCGGTAGCTGGTCAACACTTGCTTTGTTCATTGGTGATGTCATCGCTCAGAGTGGTCAAATGGTTTCTAAGTGAGAATGTTTGTGCCAGGAGACGTGAAGGGCTCACAGAGGAACAATACTCACCTGTCATTTCAATTAGAGAAAGACAGCATAGGCAGCAGAAAGCACCTCAGCAACTGCTTTAATGTGTAAAACTAATATGAGAATCTGAGATGCCTGACTGAGCAGAGCTAGGCCAGCGCCTTTCTTAGACTTGTGTCTTTGTGATGGCAAAGGAGTTATTGTGATGTCCCTTAAATTATGACATTCCCGGCTCCTGGCTGGAAACTGAGTTGGGTATTGACTTCTTCTTTGCCTACAAACACACTGAATGCAAAAAACAAAAGCAAAAAGTCAACTGAAGAAAATGCAAGGATGATACAGCCCAAATATATGCTTCACAAGCAGTTGTTAGGGGCTGCAATTGTAGCTCAGTGGTCACCTAGCATTTGCAAGGCTTGATTTCAGTCCTCAGCAACACACACACACACACACACACACACACACACACACACACACGTTTTTAGTATATTAAGTTAAATACTGAATGTAGAAGCCTTGTTGTCACCTTGAGGGGCTGTCTCTGTTGACAGCACACCCCCAGATTCTGGCCAGGCTAACACCAGCAAGAAAACATTGTTTTTGCTCCAGTGACCTTCAAGATTAGGGCCACCTGGCTGGAAAACTTTCACTGCTCTCAATAGTCAATGTGGGGGAGGTGAAGTCTCCAAGGTGACATCAGTCTTGGCACTGGTTGCAGCCATTAGGTAGGCAGTCCTGGCTGTGAACTTTGGTGGTTACTTCTGCAGCCTTATTTACCACCAGGGAGGAAGAGGACAGGGGATGAGCTGCAGGAAGCCAAGACAAAGCCCCTTTAGAGCTACTGTTGGCAGTCTTCCCAAGTTCTTTTAGCTCTAAAGGTAGAGGCAAGAGGCTGCAACTTCCCTGAGCACTGGGATAACGGCCAGGGTAGACACAGAGATTGACTGCATCTCATTTCTGACCTCCACATTCAGAGAAAGAAAGTACATTTTCTTCTTCTGTCTAAAGCCCGCCTTCACAAATCCTCATTTTCTCCATCTCATCACTCCATAGGATTGACGAAGTCAACACCCATCCCATTGAGAAAAGACCATTTTCTCCACAGAAGTGCATTTTAGCACCGTAGCCCAGATAAGGCAAACCAAGACAGTCACATATTTGTATGAAATTAATACCTTTCCGTTAGAGGTGATTACTTAACCTTAACCACCAATACCTACACTTATGTTTTTACTTTTACTTATAATTTATAAATATTTAATTTAAATGAATATTTCAATGAAGCCAGAATCCATGGCTCCTCTGAGGCATCTTCCCATATCCTTATGCAGAAGTGATGCTGAGGATATCAGATGCAGGGATAAGGGAGTGGCTGGCTCCTCTCTTCATTGTAATACGTATACAGGGCTAAGAAGGAGGGAGTCTACTCATGGGCCTGGAGTGTACAGAGAATCCCTTCATCTCCAGGATTAGGATTTTGGATGAATTCTATCAACATGTCATAAATGATGGTTAAATTAAGTGATAGATGTATTATATACAAGGAGAAAGGAGAAGCAATAGCCTGTCTAGCCTTCCCTTGCTCTTGCCTTCATGTCATTTCCTACTCCTGCTTTCCACGGATGAAGCTTGGCCTGAAGCCTTTTGTCAGGGCAGCTGAGGGTTGGGGAGCCAGAGAGAAAACAGTGGCTGGAGAATGAACCCGAGAGCAAAGAAGGAAACAGGCAGAGAACACACTTGTGTGAATAAAGACCATGGCGAAGGATCTAGCGCAGCTACAGTGAAGTTGTCCAGTGTAGGCTGAGGGAGTTCCACATCTCTCTGAAGTCCAGAGGCAGCCAGTGGTGCAAGATTCAGTGATAAGCCCATTTGCAGATTGGAAAGGACACTGGCAGCAGAAGAATGACTGAAGGCAAGCCCCAGTGTAAGATAGGAGAGCAGTCAGGAGGCCAGGGCAGATGGCCAGGAAGAGGTTCCACAGATCCGTGACAGGGCATTGATGGTCTCTCACGCACCGAGATTAGTGGAATAGATGGCGAACCTCAGACCCAAGTGACCACAGAGATCTGTAGGGGAGAAAAGTGCCAGCAGGTGGCAGTGCTGGGGCTGGAAGCTTGTAACTAATTGTACTTTCATTAATAACTGTGCAGAGCGCATCCCACCTTATTCACAGATGTATGTGTTTTAAGGTCCTGGTAGATGAAACCTCAGATACTAAACCCTAAATAGACAATGGTTTATTTCTGTGCCTACATATAATAAAGTTTCATCCTTTTCTGTAAAGAGAGCACTTTACAGCTTTTCCTTTGTGTGTATGAATTGCCAACATCACTGCTTTTACGAAGTAAAATAAGGGTTACTTGAACACACCAGCATTACGATACCCTGACATCTATTAGATAACCGAGACTGATACTAAGCAGCTATTGGGCATGCAGCATATACAGCGAGGACAGACTGGATAAGATGATTCACTTCCTGTGTAGGACAGAGCAAGATAGCATGGGATTTTATCATACTTTCCAGAATGATATATGTGAAACCTATGAATTGTTTACTTCTGGAATATTCCATTTAATATTTTTGGATCAGTTTTGTCTAAGCATAACTGAAAACACAGTAAGTAAAACTAGGAGGATTAATATAGTAGTAAATCTATCTCATCAGTCTCCAGGATCCTAATCTGTACAAATAAGGGTTAGCTGTTTCTGTGGTCATCTGCTCTAGTGCTGTAATATGAGGATCCACACTTTCACTTCTTTAGTTAGCATTTCAGCTGTCGCCATTTTCCTTCAGTATCACATTTTCCATACTTTATATCAACACCTATAGAAAATTTCCTATTCATGCATAAGCTGGGTAATTGTTCCTAAGTTTAAAAATTTAAGATTTAATTTAAAATGTATGTTTACTCTTGTTTTGAGAAACATTTCTTTATTGGAAGAAACATTCTACCGTATTCAAAAGTTCATATACCCCAGAATGCAGCTGTAGATAATTGGATTTCACAATATTCCCACCCAAATTCTTGTAGTTCTGTTCATAAGCGTCTCTGGCAAAACTCCCACAATTTGTAAGACTTTCTATAAAACCACTAATTGAATATCAACCCTTGTCAGCTAATAGAGGTCAAAGTATTAGTTCGAAATAATGCAACTTGGTATGTTACTCAGAAATTCCAGGAAACACTCTCCCCCACCCCCATCTTCAGTTCATTCTGAGCAATACACAACAATCACATTGTTCAGCTCCTGAGCAAAATAGCAAGTCACTAGCTTTTTTGAAAAACAGGTTGCCCCAATTAGAAACTCAAGCTTTCTGGGTACATTTTACAGAATCTAAACCTTTATTCAAGCTTAGGTAAGCTTTACATAAATACTTATTAGTGTTATAAAAATGGAAGTGTCTTCATTCTGAAAAAAAAAAAATAGTGGTATGTAGTGACTTATTACCCTAGTATAGCTGTACATCCATAGATGGAACTGGATACAGGCAGAGCCAGAGAAAGTGGCACACACCTGTAATCCCAATACTCAGGAGGCTAAGGCAGGAGGATTGCTGTGAGTTTGAGGCCAGCCTAAGCTACATACTGAGTTCAAGGCTAGTCTGAACTACATAGCAAGACTGAAAAAACAAAAAAAGGTGGGGGAGGGGGTTGGATACAGGCAGGATAAGTGCTAGAATTGCACGTTGAGATGAATAATCACAGTTTTATAGTTTTTTTTTCTGAGAACAGCCATATAAAACTAGTTATTATATGCTTTAGTAATGCAGTTTGAAAAGATGCCTGAAGCTGTGTAGAAACACAGAATAAGGCATCTTATTCATTCATCAGAATTCATTTCAGAAAGGAATTCTGATGCTTACCATTGTCCTCAAAAAATGATTAGGTATTAGGAGTATGTATACTTTTCTAAGGCCATTTCCCCCTTAGCTTCCACTACTTTATTATGCTGAGCCATCCTTCAAGTGAGCAGTTCTTGCGGTTTGTTAAGGATTTTTCCAGCTTTAGCCCTGAAATTTCCTATGTCTGAGAAAGCTCGTTTCTGGCTCAGCTGGACAGCTGGTCACACTGACCTACTGCCTGCCAATCATAACTTATGTTCCTGATTACTCTGTTCCTTTGCTCGTGTTTCTTATCACTGTGTTGAGTTCACTGTGAGGCCTGTACTGATCTTGTGCAACAGAGACTCATGGATTGATCAGTTGGTTGGCAGGGACATAAATGTCAGTATCTCTTATTTTAAGAGATGACACTGAAGCAGATTACTGATTTCCTAAAGAGCATGTGGCAGTGCTAAATTTAGAATTTAGGTCTAGCTCCAGCTCATCTATGGAGCATACTCAAACTACCTAATATGTTTTCCCGCAGATCTTGAGCCCTAAGGGTCAGTTTAACACAGGTGTCCTTGTTGGTTATTAAAGTTCCTCTAGTGCCCTCTAGTGGTACTGCCAATAATTGTCCGGCTGAGTTTCAAGGCATGACCATGCCTTGTTTCCTGTGCAAGTCATAGACTATTACTACTTAATATTCAATCAGTCAGTTCCTATAAGTTGGACTTGAATATTTGATTAAACTTCTACTTCACTCCAAGACTCTGAGACCATGGAATAATCACAGTCCCTCCCTGAGCCAGAGAAGACAGACAGGTGATAGTTTGGTGTTAGGCTTATTTTGAAACTGGTTATATTTCATCCAATCATGGTGTGGTGAATCAAGACCGCTTAAATGGCTTATTCACAGGCAACCTGTAGTTCTTTAGGCCCCCTAAATTCTCCATTAGAACATTAAATTAGAAGCCATACAGTAGCCCATCAATCTTGTACCCGATGGATTGTTTAATAATCTAAGTCAGTATAGCTTCTTGAGTCCCAGATGGAGTCAACCCTTCACCCTTTTATCCTTGGCTCTGGGGTTGACACAGGAGCCAACAAACAAAAGAATTTATCAAGCAGGCCCACTATAACAGCCAACAAGATACAGTTCTCTGCCAAAGTTTAAATTCTGCTCTTGAGAAGAAGCTAAACGGAGATCTAATAGGAAGGTCTTTCTATAACTTCCTTTTCCTCTACTGCCCTATAGTTGCCTTGGAAGAAATAGCCTTGACAATAATCTAAGGACTGCTGGGATTTAACATTAGGGTAATGAAGTGCTAGAATTGGAGTCAGGTGCTTTGGATACAGATCCCAGCTGTTTCAGTCTCTGCTCATTATTTTAATGCAGTGGGAAACAACATAGGCTTTAAAAGGGCAGCTGCAGGACCCCAGACAATGACCTAACTTAAGCCAAGTATCTGACTGTCTATAATGTGAAAATCATTCTGTTGACCACCTATGGTTCCGTGAGTACTTAGGAACATAATTTAAAAAAAAAAAAAACAAAAAAACAAACCTTTAGCGTACCGCACAGGCACATAGTGAGCACTAACCAAATACCATTCATCTAGTCATTAATCATTTATTGATGGCAGGAAAACTTGACATTAAACTATATGAGGGCTAAGCAGGTCTTGACTTGATGGACTGCAACGTAGCAGCATTTTCAATTTGAAGGAATGGGTACAGGTACATGCGGTGGAGGAGGGCATGGACAGAGGAAGGGACCAGGGCATAAGCACAGGTCTGAGGGAGGAAGGCACAGAGACACAAATTGCAAGGGGCAGCAGGGAATGGACACAGGTCCAGGAAGGAAGGCATGAACAAAGATGTGTGTTAGGGAGAAGGGTCCAGACACATGTGTAGCATTTTCTGGGGGTGTGAGAAGAGGGAGGAAGGAAGATGCACTACTGGCTTAATTTGAATTCTCCACAAAGCCTGTCCCTAGGCTTCCTCAGAGTGGCCCTCCTGCCAGTGACTCTGTAGCACTGCCTTGCTCTTTTATTCCTGTCTTTTGGTTCTTTATAGACCTCTGTAGATGGGAAGCAGAAGGAAGCTATCTGCAAACAAGCTCTGTATCAGGCGCTTGTTTCCATGTCAACCAACCTCACTCTTTGCTTACTGGCTGTGTTATGTATTGAACACAGGCTGGCACTGGTGTGACACAGCAGAGGTAGTTATCGGAGTTTCTGGTATTTGATAATAAAAGAGTCTTTCTAGTTCACATAAAAGAAATAGTCTTCAATCGCTTCTAATTTTAGCAGTTTTACACAACTTACCTCCACAGGTTTCAACAAAATCAGTGATTCACCATCATATTGAGGCAGAATTCGTAACTTTTTTTTCTTCTTTTAGGGCTATGAATTTGCCTTCTTGCCTTTAACGTATGGCGAAATAAACTCATGAAAACTGTTAAGTAGTTCTGAATGGGATCAACCCTGCTATGGGGCTTACCATTGCTCCACCACCCCACCCCACCCCCGCCCCATACTAGCAATTATTAAAGCAAAACAATTAACCCCAAATCATGGAGGTTCTTCTGTGGGCAAATGGCTAAATGTCTGCTTTGTTTTCTGCTGCAGGCAGTGGCTACCTCGGAGCCCAATGCGTGGATCAGGGATGGCAGACAGGCTGGCGACTTGGGCAGTGACGCACTGGAGTGGGGACCTGCGGACACAGGTGTCCATGCAGGTCTGAGCCACGCTGCCCTGGGCTCCCAGAATATGACCACAACCCAGAATGGCCATGGGCCAGCTACTGCGGCACCCTGTTCGGGCACCGACCTAAAGGACTCCAAGATGGTGACATCCTCGGCGTGCCAAAATGGAGGGTACAGAAGTGACCCCGAGGCTCCGGAAGCTAGGCTCAGCCCCTCCAAGCTCGTGCGCCTCTTCTCCGTGAGCCGCAAGAGGGCAGGAGCCGAGGAGAGGCCGCGCCCCGTGGTGCTCGTGGGGAGCTCCTCCACGTGGAACGCCCTGGCCTCCTTTCGCAAAATGGGGTCTTTCAAAAAACTTAAATCTTCGATCCTTCAAGGGATTCAGAACCGAGAGGCTGCAGAGGCCTCCAAGGAAGACGCGTGGGAAGGTGCCCTGGGCACAGCCATGCCCAACGGTTCCGCGGTGGTGGCTGCAGACCCCCGCCTGGACACTGCAGACGCTGCCCGGCGGGCAGGGGACAGCGCCTCCGAAGGCTCGGACCCGGACGACGACGCCTTCCAGAGGAGCACGCACCGCTCGCGCAGCATCCGCAGGGCCTACGGCCTGGGCCGCATCAGCCTGCTGGACCCCGAGAGGCGCCTGGTGCCGCACGGCCCCGCGGGGCCCCTGGCCGCCGTCCCGCTGGGGCCAGCGCTGGGCGAGGGTGCGTCCAGCGAAGGCGCAGGCCGCGGCGTGGCGGGCCGCAGGAGCCGCAGCACCGACAGCCTGGCCCTGCGGAAGAAGGGCTCCTTCAAGCGCAAGTCCACCTCCAACCTGGCCGAGCTGCGCGCCGCCTGCGAGCAGCCGGCGCCGCGGCGGACGCTGAGCAACTCCTCGGCCGACTCGGAGAAGCTCGGCGGGCCAGAGCAGAGGGCCCGGCGCTGGCGGAGCCCCCTGAGGGCCAAGGACTTCGACAGAGTCTGGAAACTCTTGAGCAACGTGGCGGATGCGGCCTGGAAGCGAGAGGGCCCCAAGAACAGCGCGGCATCCCCAAGTGAGGCAGCGCCCCCCGGCGGCGAGGAGGGCCCGCGGCTTCGGCAGCGCAGCCGGCTGCACGACGACTACTCCCGCCGCGCGTCCAGCAACTGCGAGCCGGACCGCAGGCTCCCGGGGCCCCGCGTAGACGCAGACACCGCCGTGTACCCGCTGGAAGCCATCGCCTCCTGGACTTCGGATGGTGACCGTCCCCGCGCCAGCAGCCCTCCGTGTCCCACCAGCGCGGGAGTGTCCAGCAAGGTTTGCAACGACCCCAGCACTGGACAGCTGACCCTGGACCCCGGGTCGCCCCCCACTCCTCCGAGGCCCACCACGCCCAAGCCCCAGAGTCCCCAGAGCCCTGGAGCAGCGAGTGGCAAGTGCCCCAGCAGTCTTAGTGCGCTGTCACTGACCTCAGAGGAAAGTGACGGAAGAGCAGAAGACTCTGTCCAGAGGGAGCCAGCGCCAGGGTCCCCGCGGGATTCAGCACAGATCACACGTGGGGAGGACAGCAGCGATGACAGCGGCGGGGGCAGCCACTCCCAGCAGAGCCCTAGTGGGGCGTCCAGTCCAGAGGAAAAGAAGGAGAAGGTAAAGACCCAGTCGGGGCCCCTCTGTGACCGTAGGTGACCCTGTGTGGGAGGGGAGGTGGCCCAGTGTGGCCTCCGTCCTTCAGCTGCCCTTGTTACTAATGGCCCAGTCCCTTCGGAATTATTATCTGGGGTGGGAGTTGTTTAGCTGCTATTGTTTGCCAAATTCACAAGTGATTCCAGTCTTTTGAAATGAGTTGTTCATGTCCAAAATTCCTTTAGATAACATTAACACAGCATTTGAAAAGATACTGAGTATCTGCTATGTGCTAGACTTGGTAGGGGGCAGGAGGGAGCTGCTCCTGTGTGGGTATTACAGGTGCTTACGTTTTCATTTGTGAAATAGTTTTTATTTCCTGTATCTTCTTTATGTTTTGAATTGTTTCTGTATTCTTTCCAATAGAGCTCATATAAATGAAATCATTTGTGTTAATAGACCACTGCAGGTTCTAAGTATGTTTTAGTTCCTAGGAACGTATTAGAAATGTTCAGTTATGTGCCTGTCAACCATGAGCGATACTTGCATTATACAGGTTTTTATGCTGGTTATTGTACTTATTTTTAGAGTCAATCTCTAAAGCATCTCATGAGTTGAACTGGCTAATAACTGCTAAAGCTAGAAAAGCAGTGTTCCTTTTACATTCCATCAGGAATCCAGATAGTTTTGCATTACTATATAATTTTCACTTTATAAATGTATTCTATAATTTCATTATATCTTATTTTTATAAATTTATTTATCTTACATAGGTGAAAAATGGAGAAATGCATACATGTATATGTATTGCAGGCTATTCTTCACATAGTTTTGAAAGTGTGAATTGGTATTTGTCATAGAAAACAATGCCCTTCCCACCAGCCACTTAAGGGGAGTTCAGTCTTGCTAACACCTGCAGATGAGTGATTGCATTGCTTCATGTGTAGCCTCAGAAGCCACGACTGCTGTGGATTGTCTGTGACCTTTGCAATCCAGAGATATTTAGACAGTAGAGTGTTCCAGAAAGACCTAGAAAGGTCTTAGAAAGAAGAATTTTTCAGAGTATGTTTCAGATCAGATCAATTTAAAGGATTGTTGGTGTTTGGAATCCCTCATATGGTGATCTGGGGGCCAGTCTGTCTTCTGGATCTCTCAACTACTGATGGCCAATTACTCATTTGGATATTTGGAAAAACTCCTGTGGCTTGGTTGTAAGTCAGAATTAGCTGCCCAGCTTGAAGGAGTTCCGGTTCTGTGGAATCTGATTTTTTCATTAGTGCAAATCTTCACTCAATCCTGGGTATATTCATCAGCTTTGCAACCTTGTAGCAAAATACCTGACCTAGGCATTGGGATGCAGAGAAAGGTTTACTGTGGCTCATAGTTGTGGAGGCCCTAGCCCAAGATTGGGTGCCCCCTCGATGAGGGCCTCTGGCAAGTGTGGCAGAAGCAGACATCAGAGTAGGTTTTTGCTTTTCCAGCCAGGAAGCCCAGAATGAGCTAGGCCCCACATAACCTAGAGTCCCACAGATCCCACTTCTTAGAGGCCCATAGTAGCCAAGCGTGTGACACACACCTGTAATTCCAGTACCCAAGAGGCTGCCGCAGGAACATCTCAGTGAGTTCAGGCTGGCCTGAGCTGCAGTTAGTTCCAGCCCAACCTGGACTACATAGCAATATCCTGTTTCAATCAACCAACCAACCAGTAAATACATACATATATACATACATACATACAGAAAGTCCACAGTACTTCCCAATACCACTGTCCTGGGGACCAAGTTTAAGTCTAGAAGATTCTTTGTATAGAAGATGGCATTGTACTTTAGTTAATAAAATTTGTTTTAAAATGTTTTCTTCCTAAGTGCATGTCCAATGATTATATGCAAAAGATAGTATCTAACGTTGTATGCCAGCAGGATGTTGGCCATTCTGTGTCTAACTGTATATGTATACTTGCTATTCTTAGTTGTGTATAATTTAATTTCTTCTTGCAATGGTTTAGTAAGGCTGGCAAGCAGAAACACTAGTATTGAAATTCAGGGGTCAGGCATGGTAGCATATGCCTGTAATTCCAGCAGGAGGATCGGTGCAAGTTCAAGACCAACCTGGGCTACAAAAGTAAGCTCAAGGCCAGCCTGAACTGCATAGCAAGACCCTGTCTCAAAAAGACAAAAAAAGAAAGAAGGAAGGGAGGAAGGAAGGAAGGAAGGAAGGAAGGAAGGAAGGAAGGAAGGGAAAAGAGAAATTCAGTTTATGAAAGCTTCTGATGTGTACTCTACAGATTCTCCACAATACATTCATCACATTTTGAAGTTGCATCCATTTCCTCAAAATTTTTGATATCTTATCCAGCTTCCTTTGACATCTTTAATGTGAATATCAGATCTAGAAAGAGAGGATGGAGAGATGGCTCAGCAATAGAGCACTTGCCCCTCATTGTGTGGTCCTGAGTAGGAGCTCTGAGTTGGACAATGAGGCTTTCACCCAACTTGCATTTGTTTGTTAGTTTGTCTGAGATGGGGTCTCACTGTGTAGTTGAAGCTGGCCTTGAACTTGTGGCATCCTTCCTGCCTCAGCCTCCTGAGGGCTGAGATTATAGGCATGTGCCCCCCCACCCCTTTATCCATCTTACATCTTATATTGGGAATCTTTAATATTACCCACAGAGAAGTGTCTTTAAAATGTAACCTGAGATTTTCACTCTGAGATTGAGAAACCAAATACAAACAACTGAAACAAAACATTTTGCAAAACACAAGACTTTCAACCCTCATGAGTTTAAAGTCAGATTTTATTTACTTATACAGCATTATACAAAATTAAACTTTAGTTTTCACCGAATTTTAGCATACATTATTTATTATTTAGTTTATTGTCAAGATGGTAATACTTACAAGTTTATTTTTTTCAGATGAAGATATATATATATATATATATATATATATATTTTTTTTTTTAATTTTTTGGCAGGACTAGGATTCAAAGTCATGACCTTGCACTTGCCAGGCAGGCGCTTATGCCATTGAGCTATCTCCCCGGCCCCCTTTTTTTTATTATTAAATTAATAAGAAATAACAGTGTGACAGTTTCAAAACTTGTTAGTAGTATATTCCTAATAATTGATACAATGCATATTGTTGTCCTCATAGTAGTTATGCAGAGCACAGGGTGTAGACATGATAATTTTTCTAATCATTATTGGTACAAAAAGTTTCTTCTTATTGAACTAAGAGAAAGTAGTTATATACATAGTCCAATGTTCCATAATCGCAGTGAGTTATTGGCAGAACTGGCAATGTTGGAAGCTGTTGGTTTAAGCCTTTTACAGCTCACCATACTAATCTAGCTTTATGTTTTATGCTTTGTGGTTAAACTTTTCTGCTGGGTGGTTAAAGTTAAGTTAAAGCAAGACCTGTATAACAAAACATGTAACTTTCATATCTCCCAAGATCAGTCAAATCCCCTCAGGATTTACTTTGAAACCATGTACAGTTCCATGTTGTGGAACTGTTGTCAGTGTCAGCCATCTGGACGAGTAACAGCCATTGCTTCACCAGTTTGCTCTCTGTGAAAGCCTGGAGAGAATGTTTTCTGTCTAGATGACTCTCTTTAGGCACGCTATACATCCTCAATCTCTTTCCTCTGTGGCCCCATAATCTCCTTGAACAGAAAATTTGGGATGCCATGGAGTTATGAGATGTTATAGCGCAGGTTCTCTTGTGTCCTGAGTCCTTACTGACCTTGAAGGGCTAGGGCCAAAATATTGACTATCCTTGTAGCCCTTCGTTTTCTCTACTTTTCGGTCTATAAACTTACATTCTTAACCCTCCAGAAAAGAAGCTTCATGATACTATTACTCTATAACATAGGTAATTGAGCTTAACATCACTGTCTTTCTGAGTATCAAACATCTTAGATCTAACTTGGAATTGGTATTTTCCATCAATCATTGATATTCTAATAAATCTCTATAGAATGTGATAAAAGCAGTTACACATTTTTAGACAGAAATTTAGAAATCTAAGCATATACAAAATTGTAGCTGGTCAATCCTACAGCATTTTTCCTAGTCTCTAAATTGAAGCTTTTTTTTGGTTAGAATGAAAAGATTAAAACCATGTACTGTGGTATTCTAAATTAAATAAGACATTTTCAATGGAAGTAATAATTTTTATGTGCAATCATTTACTCATTATACCACCCTAAAAGGACACCATCCTTAGAAAATAGTTTAATGAAATTGTGTGTCATTGTTCCAATAAGGAGAAAACTGTCTTGTTAATTTCATTACAAAACAGTCTACTCCTGCCACCTAGCGGTCAGCTATAGTCTAAGAACAGAGATGTATTGAACAAGTCCCTGAAATTGTTCCTAGTTGGTACAGTTTGAGAAATGGGTTTTAAATTAACAGTAGAGCCAGATGTGGTGGCCCAAGTCTGAAATACCAGCACTAGTGAAGCTGAGGCAGGAAGATCCCTGAGAGGTGGAGGCCAGCCTGTATTATGTAGTGACTTCAAGGCCATCTTGAACTACATAGCAAGACCCTGTTTTAAAAGAAAGAGAGAGAGAGAGAGAAAGAGAGAAAGAGAGAGAGAGAGAGAGAGAGCGCCAGCTAGCCTAACCTGAGCAAGCTGGAAAAACTTAAGTTTCTCCAGGTCTTGGTTTTCCTAATCTTCAAATATGGAATATCTGTCTTTCCCTTTCAAGGTCCTAAGAATGGATAGAGTTGTGTGTGTGTTAAACATGTGGTGTAGCATTTTAACACTGGTGCCACTGTGGTTGTCACTATCTTTTAATTTGTTCTTCCTAGACTCACCTTCTTCTATTTGTTGTTGTTTGCTTGTTTGCATTTTTGAGACAAAGTCTCACTTTGTAGTTCCAGCTGGCCTTGCACTCACTGTGTAGCCCAGGCTGGCCTCAAACACAAAGCAGTCCCAAGTTGTGGGACTACCGGTATGCACCATACAACTCATTGACCTGATTTATGTGTTGGGTTAAAGACTTTTTCCAGAATTTTAGATACACATATACCTATATAATGCTGTGTTATAGTTTTACAAGGGATTGAGACATTTTTCAAATAACTAGCATGGTGTTACATGATTTTTTTTCCTTTAATTTGTCTATCTGGTACAGGGTCTCTACACAGCTCCAACTCATGATCCTTCTGCTTTCAGCCTCCCCAGTACTGGGATTACAGGCATGTGCCACCACACCAGGACTCAGTTGCCAGCTCACTGCACCCACAGGCGGGCTGGCGCAGTATGCACTACCAGGGATCGAACCCCTGTCCCTGTGCTTGCCTAAGCAAGCACTTAGTCTGCTGAGCTATCTCACTGGCCCTACTTTTTTCTTTTTAAATACGTATGAGTAAAGTTCCAGCATATCCCAACACTGATGTTCATTCAGTAGTACTTCTAGCCAAATTTGTTGAGCATCTACAAAGTGGAAGAGACCTGCCAGGGGCAGCTTGAAAAGGCATTTGGGTGATACTCATGTGACTGTAAGGAGCCCAGATACATAAGTCATAGGAGAACTGTGTGAAATGGGGTTGATCCCACAAAGGAGGTGTAGAAAAATGCCAGAAATTGGAGGAGAGCTGCAGTTCTCACTCCACTGTACTAAGTTGGTTCTATTCAGCGAAAGCTTCACAAGGGTGAAAGTCAGTTCTGGGAGGTAGGATTTCTGCAGGTGGTTAAAAAGAAGCTGAGGGCATTTCAGACAGGTGCAGTGCCTGGACAGGTGCACAAAGACAGAGAACAAGCAACTGAGATCTCATCTTACTAGAGAGAAACCACCAACAGAGTGGTGAGACAACCCACAGAGCAGGAAAATAGTTTTGCCAGCTGTCTCTCAGACAACAGACTGATACTAATCTGTTCTCAGGCTAATATCTAGAGCATATAAGCAGTTGAAAAGAGCAGGTCCACTGGTGGTGGGAGTGTAACCACTGTGGGGATCAGCATGGAGAGTCCTCAAAAAATTATGACATAGAAGCCCACGTGTGGCAGTGCACACCTGTAATCCTAGCACTTGGGAGCCTGAGGCAGGATGATCGCCATGAGTTTGAGTCCAACCTGGACTGTATAGTGAGACCCTGTCTCAGAAAAAGAAAAAGAAAACTAGGTCTCATTTGACCCAGCTAGTCTCCTTTTTGCTATTGTCCCAAGAGAATTTAAAACATTGTACTAGAGAAATATATGTGCACCCATGTTCATAGCAGTACAGTGTGTTCCCAAGCTCAATCTTGGAAACAACCCAAATGCCCATCAACTGATGAATGGAAAGAACAGCTGTATTTTTATGCAACGGAGTGTAAAGGATAAACTTGGGACATTTCTAGCCAATGGAAGCACCTTAAAACTGTACTCTTAACTGAAATCGATTAGACGTATGTGTGTAAATGTTGCATTGTTTTTCTAGTGTGAGAGACAAAGTGTAAGAACCAAAAGGCATAATAAATATGGAGAAATAAGAAGAAATTATTCAAAAGGAAAGCAGAACTAGGGAGGGTGGAGGGGGAAAGGCAGAGAAAAGAAAAAAAAGTGAGAGAAGGATAAATGGAAACAAAGCTTTGTAAATGAGGGGAAGAGGCTGAAGGGAAGGGAAGAGAATGGGGAAAAGGAGGAGGTACCAGGATACACCATGTACAGCTAGAAATTCCCCATAATGAATGTGATCGACATGTATATCAACTAAATAAAAGCTACCAATAGCAGAGAACAGGAATTAGTGCAGTTTGGTTTGATGTGGTGGAGTAATCCAAGTTAAGGTGATATCTTTAAGCCTAGGTCACAAATACCAGAATTCCAATGCAAAGAATCTATTCAGTATCAAAACTGGTAAAAGCTAGGGGTCCAAGAGCACTTATACTGAGAGACAAACTGAGTTCAGAGGTGTGTGCTGGAGAAATTAACTTACCACCTAGAGGGAAGATAATTGAGAAGAGGGTGTGACCAGAGGGAATGCTCTCAAGAGTTTCTTGCTGCATAACCTAACAGCTACATGGCAGGAAAGGTGAGAGTGGGTATGGCAAACCTCAGAAAGGCACAGCACTGAATAAGCCTAGAAGGCAAGGAATTCGTGCCTGCCTTGCCTGTCAGCACCTGCTGTGTGCTGGATAGGAGAGCTTGCAAAGCTGTCCTCTTCCACCTGGGGTCATTGTCTCCCTGGTAGACCAGTTGCTGCAAATTAGCATCAGCTTGGCGATAAGATGGGAGTGGCAGAATTTGGCAGGGACTACAGAGTGAGGTCTTTGAGGAAGGGTCAAGCAGGGGACATGGAACAGCAGGGGAAGAGGAGGTGGGCCTTCTCAGCTGATGGGAAGAGTGCAAGGGAAGAGGCAGGCACCCAGCCTGGGCCACAGCATTGCAGTGTACTAGGCTTCTCTTTGTGTCTCTTGTTTCTGTGGTGGCGGTGGGTACCTGATAGATAATAATAACGCCAAGGGTCAGCATCTGCTCTGTGTGCCTTCGTCAGAGGTAAGAGTCCATGACACGATTGGGGCTTCCTGTAGATCAATTAGAAATTACCATTTAGGCTGTACAAATAGCTTTTTTGGGAGATTAAGCAGTTTAAAAGTTATTCTTCACTATCTCACAGAGCCACTTCTAGAACCAAGACAATACTATTGCATTTGTAGAAGTAAATGTAGTAACCCCAAGAAGCCTACCCAAGGTCCTGTTCCCCATGGTGCTGGGTATTGAATCCAGGACCTCATGATTGCTAGACAGATGTCCCAGCCTGGGCTGCACCCCTAGTGTCTGCCCAAAGTTGTTTTATGTTTGGGTGGTTTTTATTTTTTTGTTTTTTTATTTTTATTTTATTTTTTATTTTTGTCTTTTGGAGACAGTATTTTGCTGTGCAGTTTTGGCTGGCCTTGAACTCACTTTGTAGATCAGGCTGGCCTCAAATTCATTATATTCTTCCTGCCTCAGCCTCCCTCCTCCTAGGATTACAGGTGTGGACCACAACAGCTGGCCAAAGTTAGCTTTAAGAAGATAAAATATACATGGCATTAAGTTCACTAAACATAAGATCAGTTTGACAGCTGTTAGGAAGTGTATGGAGTTGTACGGTTGTGACCACAATCTAGTTAAAGAAACTCTCCCCTCTCCCTGAGGACTCTTCTGGCCCTGCTGCAGTCCAGCCCTGGCCAGTGAAGGCCAGGCAGCTACTGATCCACGTTAAGTTCCTATCCTTTGTGCTTAGCGAGCAATTCAATGATTTCTTTGTAAATTTGTGGAATTGTGCACTACTTCTAGAATATTCTTTGTTACCCCATAAAGAAATCTTATGCTCATTTGTGGTTCCTTTCTGTTCTCAGCCCCAGATATACTTTTGGTGTCTAGAGATTATAATTTTCTACACCCTTTTGGAAACAGAATCATGTAACATGGACTTTTGAGATTGACTTCTTTCGTTGAGCATGTTGTTTTCAAGGTTTATCTATGGGTAGCTTATGTCAGAATTTCATTGTTTTCTGTGGCCAATTTTTATCAGATCGCTGGCCGCATTTTGTCTATGCACTCTCAGTTGACAGACACAGGTTGTTTCTACCTTTTGGTTAGGCTGAATAATCCTGCTATGAAGATTTACATACAAGCCCTTGTGTAGAAATGTGTTTTCTTTCCTTTTTTTTTAGTCCTGGGAGTCAAACTCAAGATATGTTTTCTTTTTCCAGGGTGGAGGCCTAAGAGTAGAACTACTGGAACGTATAACTTTGTCTACCCAGTTGAAGCACCACAAAAGTGTCTTCCACCAAGACTGTGCCATTTTAGATTCTCACCCACAGTGTATGAGGGGGCTGTTCCACATCTTTACCCACAGGCTTGTGAGGACTAACCCTTCTTGTGTGTGAATAGTGAGGTTTCATTTTGACCTGGACATTTCCTTAGTGACTAATGCTGTTGAGCAGCTTTTCATGTACTTACCATTAATTTCTATATTTTAATTTTGTAGTGTCTGACAAATCTTTGATTTCTATGTTTATTACATCTTTGTCTTTTTATTATTGGGCTGTTAAATTTTCTTTACATATTCCTAGTATGAACTTCTATCAGATATTTGATGCCTTAGAGTTCTCCAGAGAAGCAGACCCAGCAGTTGCTGTGTGTCAGATTTGTGGTGGGAATTGGCTGGTGGCAGAAGGGAGGTCTCCAGTCTACCTTGCAGGCTGAAGACCTAGGAAAGCCAATGTGCTTGCGTTTTGAGCAGTCTGAGCTCCTGAGAACAGGGTAGGGTCTGTAGATTGAAGTCCCAAGGTCCAGGAGCCCTGATGTCCCAGGGCAGCAGGAGAAGGATGATTCACGGCCACTAGTCTGGAGTCTACTTTTCCTTCTAGGGCCTCAGTGCATGAGCCAGTGCCTCCCTACATTGGTGAGGATGCATCTTCTTTACCCAGTGCACTGGCTTTAGTGCTCTCTTCTCCCTCCCAGACATACCCAGAAATAATGAGTGCTTCGTTGTCTGGTTGCCTTTAGCCCAGCCTAGGGAGGTGAATTACAAGTGTTTCTCCACAGTTTGGTTTGTATTTTTTAATTTTCGAATCATGTCTTTAGAGAGTTAAAAGTTTCTAGGCTTCTTTTGTCTTGTTGTTTTCTTCTCAAGTGTAGTGCTGGGTTCTAACCCAGGACCTGGAGTGTGTCAGGAAGCGTTGTAGCACTGAGCTATAGCCCCAGTTCCTTTCTAGCTTTGCGTTTTTAGTCTGCTAATTTGTTTTTGCTGCACTAAGGTTCAAGCAGGTCCTTTGTACTGAGCTATATCCCCAGCACTCTTTCATCTTTATTCTGAGACAGTCTTTTTTTTTTTGTTTTGTTTTTTGCAGAACCAGGGATTGAACTCAGGCCCTTGTGCTTGCCAGACAAGCACTTATTCTACTGAACTATCTTCCCAACCCCCCAGAGTCTTATTAAGTTGCTAAGTTGCCCGGAGTTGGGCTCAAACTCTTCATCCTCCTGCCTCTGCCACCAGAGTACTGGGATTACAGATATGTAAAGTTTCTAGTTTTGATGGAAGTTCAATTACCAATTTTTTGTGTGTGTTTTTAGTGTTAGAACTAAAAGATCTTCATCCACCCTAAGGTCATAGATTTGTCCATCTTTTTATGTTCTGGAAGTTTTTGTGGTAGCAGGGATCGAACTCAGAACCTTGAGTTTCCTAGGCAAGCAGTTTATGCTGCTGAGCTATCTTCCCAGTTCTTTTGAAAGTTTTTATTGCTCATTTTGAGTCATTTTTGTGCATCACATGAAGGGTTATAGTAGAGACATCCAGTTATCCTGCCTTCATATATTGAACTGTGGCTGGCTTATACCACGGAGAATGCAACTTCTCACAGTCTACTGAGCTCTCATTCATCTTCTCTGACAGTGATGTTCTAGAAGCTGAAGGACAAAAAATGAAGTTACAACTTGGGAGGGCGTTTAAAAATACGATCTTGATGTACCTTGCAAAAATACCTTCCTGGGCTCATTTGTTTAAATACTGCATTATTTCTCTGAGGTGAGAAACCAAAAGTGTAAATAAGGACCAAAATATATACTAGATATTAGGAAATGGGAAGAAAATGCTTCAGTGAGGAAGGGAATGAGGAAGGGGGAAGAAAAGAAGAGAGAAGTGAAAAAGAATAGAAGGGAAAATGGAAACGGTGCTTTTATAAATAAGAAGGGAGGAGGAGTTGAAGAGAAGAGAGAGGAATGGGGAAAAAAGACACATTATGTCCAGGCACAAATCCCCTGTATGGATGTGATCACCATGTATATCTAAAGTGTAGCAATAAAAAATTTTTAAAAACACACACAAAAAAATATTTTCCTGGTGCCGGGAGTATAGCTTAGTGGCAGATCATTTGTTAGCATCTACGAAACCCTGGGTTTGATTCCAGCAAAACAAATGTGTACATGTTCATGTCATATATATCATATGTATTTGTATAGTTTGTTTCTAATGAATTTAACATCTTGCTATAGCGATGCTGCTGTGAATCCCACTGTCTTGTAACATTTCCCAAATAGCAACCCCACATGGGTACTCATGTGCTGTGAAAAGAATTAGTGTGCTTTCTATTAGTTGTTTTTATGCTAGCTTACATTTATTTCACCCTGACATAGTTCTAGTTATGCTTTTGGGTTTTGTTTTCTTCTGTAGGAAAAAAAAAATCTGAAGTGAAAGAGTCTCTTGCAGAAATAAGTAATCGGAAGTTCAAGCTGGGCATAGGGGCAGATGCCTGTAACCCCAAAAGTCAGGAGGCTGAGACAAGTTGATTGCCATGAGTTCAAGGCCAGCCTGGGTTCCATGGTGATTTCAAGGCCAGCCTGAAACACATTGCAAGACCTTGTCTCAAAAAAAAAAAAAAAAAAGTTACATCATGAGTCTAAACATGTAGGTAGCCTTTTGCTTTGCTGAGTCATTTTCTAAGCCTTAAAAAAAATTTCTTAATTACTCTGAAAAGGTTTATGTTCACTATCTATTATTTATTTATTTATTTGTCTTTTTGAGATAGGGTCTCCCTATGCTGTTCAGGCTGGCCTTGAGCTCACTTTTGTAGCCCAGGCTGGTCTCGAACTCACAGCGATCCTCCTGCCTCAGCCTCCCAAGTGCTGGGATTACAGGTGTGTGCCACCATGCCCGGCCCTAAAAAATACCTTTTTCCAGGGGAAAGTTTCAAAATATTTCTGAATAGAACCTAAGTGTTCGGCATGCTGTGCAGCTTTTCAAATTCACAAATCATCTCTATAATTTCTTTCAAGTATAAAATATAAAATAAAGATGACATAAATGAGAATTAACTTTCCAGTGGCTCACTTCTAGAATAGCTTCTCTCTAGGATTTTCCTGTTTAAAGCAACAAGGAAGGTAAGCATGGTGGAATACACCTGTAAACCCAGCACTCAGGAGCCTGAGGCAGGAGGATCTCAAGTTCCAGGATGGCTTGGGTAGTGAGTTCAAAACCCACCTGAACCAAATTTCAAGACCCTGTCTCATCTGAAAGAACCACAAAAGGCAATGAAAACAACACGAGGTAGGGGACTAGAATCACACATCTGGCAAGAGTCTCTTTGCTGACTACTTTTTAAAATTTACCAGTAATATTAGTACTTACTTGTGAGGTAGAAGGTTATAATGTGACTCATGTGTATTACATAAAAATCAGATCAGCTGAGCTTAAAGTTGTCATTCTTCTGCCTCGGCCTCCCAGAATGCCAGGATTACAAGTGTGTGCCTACAAACCAGCTTTTTAAAAAATTTCTGTTTTTAAAAAAGGTCTCACCAACAGACTGTCTTCAAACTTACGATCCTCCTGCAGCATCCTCTGGGTGCTGAACTCTGGGCGCCACCATGCCAGGCTTTGGGGTGTGTGTGTGTGTGTGTGTGTGTGTGTGATGATGCTAAGAATTAAACTCAGTGCCCTAGTATACAGCGCAAACAAACACTCTGCCACTGAGCTGATCCTCATTCTTCTGTGTGTTGTTTGCTTCGGTTTGTTTTTGTTTTACAGTGGTAAAGACATTGCCAGTTTTTATGGAAACAGCCATAATAACCATGTATAATCAAATAACTTTTTATGCTCAACTCTAAGCAGCATTTCATACTGTCTTAAGTGCTGGGGACCATACCCAAGGCCTCCCACATGCTGGGCAAGCACCACACCACTGAGCACTAGGGATGTGGCTCAGTCCTGGCGCCCTGGGTTCATCCCTGGGAGCAGCAGCTCAGTGTTGAGTGCATGGCTGGAGTGTGTGTGTAAGGCTGAATTCAATGTCAGCACTCAAAGTGGATAAATACATACATGCATCTGTAAGGTACTCGAATGATTGGCACTGATACCATAGTATAGTTTAAGTTTTTTATTTTCTCTTTTATTTTCCTTAATTTCTCTTCATGAGTGCTGTATTTTAATTTGGAAGTAGCAAGTACATAGTCAAACCTTTCTGAAATTGTATAATATGGGAAGGTAAATTTTAGTATCCTCTAGGAGAGATTTTTAGCTTGAGACTAAGAAACTGATTCCAAGGGACGGCCAGATAGCTCTGCAGACTAAAGCACCTGCTCAGGCAGATGCAGCATCAGTGGTCTGATCCCCTGTGTGCCATGCTGGCCCTGCCCCTGGGGTGTGCTGAGACATCAGAATAAAACTGGGCATGGTGGCACGTGCCTGTAATCCCAGATCTTGGGAGGCTGAAAACAGGAGGATCACTGAGTCCAACCTTATAGATCCTGTAGACCCTGTACCAAACACATTAAAAAAAAAAAAAAAAGAAAAGAAAAGAAACTGGTTCCTGAGTGGTTTTCCCCCATTCCGTTTCTCTTCTAAGCCGCCCTATGAGACAGAGTAACCTCCCAGGTGGGCCCTGCTGAGCTGCCAGCTGGCAACACCTGGCATTTTGATGTGTCTGCTGTGTTTACACAGAACAGTGGGTGAGAGAGCAGAGGGCCGCCAGCACTGAGTGTCACCTGAGTTTCTTCTGACCATTTGGAGTGAGTATTCTTTGTATTAGAATGACATCGTAAGGTGGGTTTGGAGCTACACGCTTGCAATCTTCACTTCTGAAAGGCTGAGGCTGGAGGGTCAGAAGTTCAAGCCCAGCCTGGGCAATTTAATAAGAGCCAGTTTCTAAACAAAAAAATAAAGAAGGGCTGGATATGTAGCTCAATACAGAGGTTCACAGTTCAGTCCCCAGTAAAACACACACACACACACACACACACACACACACACACATGAGATGCAGGGAAGCTAAGTCACAGAGTAACACTTGGGCAATCAGTTGGCACCAGAATTAAAGGGAGTAGCAGCAGGATTGGAGGGAAAGAGCAATCAGGGCTCAAAGTTCTCTTTCTAAATATGTGACTATGTTGGGAGGCTGAGGCAGGCAGGTCACTTATTTAGAGGCCAGCCTGAACTGCCTCCATAGCAAGACCCTGTCTCAAAAATGTGTGTGTGTGTGTGTGTGTGTGTGTGTGTGTGTGTGTGTGTGTGTGTGTGAATATATCCTTGTTCTTGCCTTCAGATCCTCAAAATATGGTAATTCATCTAGGATCTTGGAGTTCTGACCCACCTAAAATCCTGGGACATACATTTATAACACAAAAAAGTGGTTATATGAGTGGCATTGTTGATTATGATATATTAATTTTCAACTAAAGAAAACTAGGTAACCAGGTACAATACAGGTTAAGGATGCCAAATTCAAGTTTCAGAATCCAACATTTGTTGATCATCAGCGTTATCCAACAAGTAGAAAAGCATGACTTCATTTTGAGCAAAATAAATTATCTTCAAATATTGTATAATATTAGTTTTAAATTATGTGGCTAAGGCAAATATGAAAAATAAAGGAGTGTTCTGTTGGATTTGGATCCCATCCCTGAGAGCTCTCGCAGTGTACATGCAAGTATTCTCAACTCTGAAGTACTTCTGGTCCTGAACTTTTCAGATGAGGCTAATCAACTCATAGGCCCAAGCTTGGCTGCTGCTGTTGGATGTCTATGCCACAGGGCCTCGAACTTTATTTTTCAGAATTGCAGCATGTGACTGGTGCTACAGGCTTCTCTGGATGATGTGGTTGAGTCCAGAGTTCCAACCTGATCTTAGCCAATCATATCTCCGTGGACAGAAATTAGAGTGTGTATGTGGGGGGAGGTAGTTGTATTTTTATTTGTTCACTAGTTTCTAGCTAAAAATGGAGTAGCTCTCTTATGAATGTAAGCATCAGCCCCTAACAGTTTTAACAATACTGTGATATTGTTGGACCACAGTCATTGTCCCTCTGGCACAGATTTTGCTGCCATCTTCGGATATCATTCAGAATAAAGTGGTTATTAATATGAATTAGCCAAACAAGTGTTAGGTTGTTAGCCATATTGTTGTTACCATTCCTTTGTTTGCGGTACTGGGATTGTGCCAGGAGCTACATTCTCAGCCCGCTGGCCCTTTTGCGGTACGGTTTGGCTGGCCTCGAATTTGAAGTCCTCTAGTCTTGGCCCCTAGGCCAGTGTGCACCAGGCCACCAGACCCTGCACAG
The DNA here is from genome assembly GCA_004027915.1 of Capromys pilorides. Classification (NCBI taxonomy): domain Eukaryota; kingdom Metazoa; phylum Chordata; class Mammalia; order Rodentia; family Capromyidae; genus Capromys; species Capromys pilorides. The sequence continues at coordinate 37,530 of PVKN010002739.1, forward strand.
CTCTGTAAATATTTAGATAATTGAGTTATGTCATCCTTAGCCTAATGGTTATCATATGGACTTAAGACTGTAGTTCTAAGAACAGGTGTACACTTTTCAGCAACTTTCCACTGCACATGACCAGACCCTTTGGTGGGTACAGTGTGGACTCCAGCCCCGGCAGGCACTTCTGTACCTAAGGGAAGGAAAATCCAGAGGCTCCGTCTTCCTCCTGTAAGTGTACTTGCCAGGAATGCAAGGTTGCAGTGCGGGAAGAGTAGAGGTTTTAAAATCAGACAGACTGGGTTGTGTATGACCCCTTCGCATTTTGGCCTCATGAGAATGAACAAGCCATTTTAAAAGTTTAGCTTCATTGTGTGTGTGTGTGTGTGTGTGTGTGTGTGTGTGTGTGTGTGTGTGTAATAGGGAATGGAACAGAGCCTTTGTACTTTCATACTGTACTGCATCCTGGCCCGTCTTCATTTTTATGTTAAGAAAGAGCCGCCGTCCTCAGTGTGGTCTGTTACTTAAGCTGCCCAGGCTGGGCTCAGGTTTGCTGTTCTCTTACCTCAGCTTCCCAGAGAGCTGCTATTACAGGTGTGTGCCACCACACCCCTCACCCATTGGCCTAACAAAATGTGGCCAAAGTTGCAGAAGGAGCTGCAGGTTCCAGCCTAGTTCTGGCAAGCTGTCCACTGTCTTTCCTGATGTGAGTGTCCTCTGTGGTGTTGCTTGTCACGTGTTCATCTCCCCCCCTGCACCTCTGCCTCAGCTGTCTGTGTTGTCCAGGACTGTGGGCACTGGGGCAAACCTGGGAGCTTAGCTTGTTGCATTACTATTCACCATGGAGAAACCATTGGCTTCCTCAGAGCTCCTTTGCTTCTTTCAGATATTCACAAAGCATCTTTAGTTTCTGTGTCTATACCCAAATTGCCTTGCTGCATTAGTGTCCTAGGGTTACTGTAAAAGTTATCACAGACTGGGTGACTTAGATCCACAGACAAGTTGGGCATGGTGATGAACCCCTGTAATCCCAGCACCTGGGAGGCTGAGGCAGGAACAATGTGAGTTTGAGATCAGCCTGAACAACATAGGAGATCTTGTTTAAAACAAAGAAACAAACAATTTTGAGGCAGGCGTGGTATCATGGGCTGTAATCCTTGCACTTGACAGGCTGAGGCAGGCTAGGTTACATACTGAAGTCAACCCCAGCCTGGTAGCACAGTGAAACTTTGTCTCAAAACAACAGCCCAAGAAACCCAGACATTTATTCCTCTGCTAGTTCTAGAGGCCAGATTTCAAATCAAGGTGTGCAAGGACTACAGTCCCTGCAGGGTTGTAAGGGAGGGGCCCTCTTTGCCTCTTCCAGCAGGGTGACATCTGGCAGTCCCAGGTGCTCCTCTGCAGACCCCCACTCCATTCTGCATCTGCCTCCATGGCTACGCCCTTCTGTGTTCAGTTACACCACACTGCCCTGTACGTATGAGGATACCCAGCCCCTGGACCAGGGCCCACGTGGTCTATGTGACTTTGTTTTAACTTGGTTCATGTGCAAAGGGCCAATCTCCACATAAAGTCATACTCCCGGGTCAGACAATGTGTTTTCTGTGGCTCCCACAGTACTTTGAGGGGACACAATCAACCCATACCACTTGGTTGCTAATTAGCCCTGTGTCCTTCTATAGGTCAGGCCGGCTTCTGAGCAGATACATATAAAATCAATTTACTTTATAAGAGCTTTCTTTTACCCTCAGGTTCATAATTTGCTTTCCCTGTGACTTCAAAAACAAGGTATGGAAGTATCTTGCTGGACACTGACCCTTTGGTTTTAATAAGGAGGAAAGAATCTTATATAAGAAGTACGTCCTAGTGAGGAGGGAAAGTTCCTGAAAAGTAGACAGAAAGGCAAGAGTTAAAAGGGCTGTAACTCCTGTGGCTGTCTGCAGCCTTTATGACTTGGGTGTGCACTGGCCACTGAGTTGATAGCGACCTGGGGAGGCTGGGCTTGGACCTGCGGCCTCTGGCATGGCCATGTAGGCTGCAATCATCGCAGTCTTGCAGAGGCAGGAACGGGTGCAGAATATGGACGTGGTGAACTGCCTGTTCCTTCAGTGTGTCTGCGGGCCACCCCTGCCCATGGCTGAGACTGAGGTACGTGTTTGTTGTGCGTACATTAGTAGTTTCAGGAATAATCATAGACTGCACAGCCAGAAATAAACCTGGGCTGTGTTTCTGGAGTATGTGAACTTTAAAACAATTTTTTTACAGCCAGACATGGTGGCACATGCCCATAATCCCAGAACCATGGAAGGCTGAGGCACGTTGGTGGCAAGTCCCAGCCCAGCCTGGGCAATTTAGCAACTTAGTGAGACCCTGTTTCAAAACAGAAACTGGGCCAGTAGTATAGCTCAGCACTGAAGTCCCTGAGTTTAACACCCCAGTACGGCACTTTCCAAAGAAAAAAAGAAAAATAGAATATCCATTAGTGTTCAAATGTGTTCTTACAAAGAATTTAATTCTGTGGGTAAAAGTCAGTGTTTGAATAGAAGCTTAAGCCTCAGGTATCCGGGTCCTTCCCTCTGCACAGAGCTGGGAGTAAATAGACATCTCATTTCAATTCTTTGTATATCCATTCCTGACTTTGTGATTCTGAGACTCCTTAGTGCCACGGGAAGGAGAAGGAAAGCTACATGAGCACTGACAGTCAGATTACAGTTTTGTTCGTAACGTGTCCCCAGTGTGCAGATAGTGGCTGCAGTGGAACGTGGCACGTTGGAGGGGAAACCCTGTGCCCTCACCTGCACTTCCTGGAGTGTTTCCTTATTCTTGCCATCAGCAAGAAAACCAGGCTGTGTTGTACAAGGGTAAAAACAAACTGAATCTTCCAGCCACAAGGGCCAAAAACTAAAACTACAAAACCCACACACAGGTTATGAGTAGGTAGACGGTTCCATGGCTCTGGCTTGGTGGCGTGGGGCCACAGCATAAGCGGATTTGGTCTACTGTTTACTTAGGCTGTTTCATTTGTTCTGGTAGTTTATATCAATCATCCACGATAATCTGTTCTTCATTTGTAATTCAGAAAATAGTTGTAACTTTTCAGGATTTCTCCTATTTTTCTATGGTGGCAATGTTGGGAGGAAAAATTAGGTTTGAATCTTGGAGGCCTGTGAAGTAAACTGACAAAAGGCAGAAGTTTAAAGAGCGTATAGTAATAATTGATGCGACATTAGAAATGGTACACATTTAGAAGACCAAGATGACAGGCATTTCAAGCATGGTTTTAGTAT